>OY735245.1:56705569-56903737 GCA_963457695.1 Neria commutata | reverse complement strand
TTGCGGTTTGCCTGCTATTTGTAAGCTCTTAATTACTTTCATTCTTCTTTGGCTTATGCTAAATGGCAGCACCTTCATAGGCGAGAGTATAATGGAAGAAAAGAAGGAAAATAAAAACGGGCAGCAACAGAAAAATAGACAAATTGGTAGAATAAAAGAAAAATACAATTGAACAAGAGCGAAGTTACTTTTGACAAGACGCGCCTTTTTTTAACATTTTTCTTATTAATTCATTCTTTAAAGACAAAGTGTCGACAAAGTGTTATAATACTCTTCAACTATTTGAAGTATTTTTAATTAAATATTAAATAGTAATTAAATGCAAGGCGAGTGAGTTTAGTAAAAGAGATTTGAACGAAATAATTGATTCATTGATGATTTATGAAAGCTTCAGTAAGAGTTTTTTTTTATAAATTATTAAAAACATGTATTCCGAACATTGTGACAGGCATCTTACATATATACATATACTTACTTATATTAGTGGCATCTCAACCTGTTGCAGCTCTTCGCCTCACGTACCAGCTCTCTACAGGCGCACCTTCTCCAACCGCTGCTTTCCAGCTAAGGCCAGAGCCTATACATAACGTCTTTAAATAGTAATGTTAATATAAATGCCTTGACTTTAAAAGATTACTTTTAGTTTATTACACTTTTAAAGTTTCGTAGAAAACGCTGAAATTTCCAGTCAATACGCATGCAGCCCTGGCTGCCGAATTTAAATAGCTGTATTTTCTCCAATGTACGATAAGAATTTTTATCCTGTTTTCATGCAAGCAAAAACCAACACATCCTGTTGACGGGCAAGAAAACTTATTTTGTGTTAGAGCAATAAAAAAGTGTCAGCTCTTTGTTGTTTTGCCACGACAAAGCGTTCAATTATGAAATGCCCGGATGTGCTTAATATAGAAGAAGGAAGCAAAAAGAAATGCAACAAAATCTAAAAGTAGCTTGCAGCTGTGGCAGCACGGCTCACAGTGTTGCCAAGTGTCGCAGGCAGACTTGCCGCCTCAGTCAATTGAAATACGCCGGGACAGATGCAACAGGGGAACATGGGCTACTGGAATGCAAATTAACTGTTCCCTGTTCCGGCTTGCAGCTGCGTTCAATTCGCGCATTGAAATCGTATTTATTTGCTAATAAAGCAGCAGCTGTTTAAACATAAAGACTTCATTTAAATAACTATATTTTTGGCACTGATTCGAAATTAAATTTAGGAAATATTAAAATTTTGTCATTCTAATATTTTTATGAAAGTAAGATAAAATTTCGATTTCTAACAGCTTATCAAAATTGCTTATGTCGAAAATTGGAATTACGATATAAAAATATTCAAACTAACTGAAAACATTTCCTTAATTTGATTTTGAAACATAGAAATATGATGATATGTAACAAAATTTTCCTTTTCTAATTAAAGCTAAATAAGAAGGAATATATTTCAAAATGCAAAATTCCTCTTTTCCAAAAACTTTTGCTACTTAAAGCCGTGCAAATTGACTATAAATAAAATTGCAGCAAATTTATTGCCTTCAGTGGAGATTTACGGAGGGGAAGGATGCAAACATAATAAAATGGCCTTCAAAAATGCACAAATGCACCCTTTCCACACTCACTTAAGCAGTTCCTAAAAGTCTGCTTTAACTTTAAATTAACTGCAAATGTTTGGAGAACCTACCGCCCTTTGGCAGCTGAGCAGCTGCTTTCCGCTATAGAGTGGCGCACTTAAGATTCAGCGTTTTGTTTGCCTGATTTTCACTTCGCATGTCTGCGCGATAGTATGCCGCCCAAAAGCTTTTGCAACGCACACACACGCACGCACCTGGCTGTAACTCGTTCTCAGCTGCTGCTACTAACACAGCTTCTACGTACTCCACTCCCTGCTGTTGTATGTATCTTAGTCCTTTGTAGTCTCCTTAGAAATGCAGTAAATCGCTTAACCGCCTTCACGGTTACTCTTGCTGTTCACTGTTTTTGCTGCCAGCAGCCAACGACGGCATAGCTCCACTTTAAGCAAGCCATAATAGCAATTTACACGGCATTCTGCGAGAGATTGCCTTTATTTTTCGATTACCACTTGCTTCATGCGCTTTACCTTACGTTCGAAGAAGAAGAAGAATGCAAAGTGCATTACAATTGCTTGTTTTTTATACGAAGTGCAGCGCACTTGTTTGTACGTTGTTTGGGATCATAACTTATAAGAACTGTGTGCAGCTTGAAGGATACTTTATTCATATGAAAGACACTTTTGAATAGACTTTTCAGAATCATTGAATACGAAGTTAGAGCAGTTAGATCGAATCAGCTGAAGTGAGTGCCTCTAAAATATGCTTCAGAAATTATGCTTTCATTTCGATAAACTTGAAATTTATTTATGCAAGAAATATTTCTGAGTAACCGAAACATAAAGATTTCTTGTGTATAAATTTGTATGTTTCTAATGTGAAATGAGAGCATAAAGTTTGCAGAACACCTGCAAAAAACAGGAAAGAGTTAGAAATTGTTCAACCAGTTGCATCTCATAAACTTTCTCATTAATTATTTCATAAATATTTGTATAAGTGCTTTCCCACAAAATTGCACTTAATGTTGGATTGATTCACATATGGCATAAAATTCATAGGATTATTTCAGATGCCAATAGATATAAGCGAATTATTGGCATAAATCCGAAAATATAAACCTACACATACGAAAAATATATACAAATGCACATGTGTGTAAGTATGTAATTGAATAAGTATATTAAATGTTTAACATATCAAATCAAACATTTAAAGAGAAGGCACGCACGGCGCAGAAATTTTGCCCATGGCTTATTGCTTTCAAAACGTTTATTAGAGGTTTTGCTTTTATTGCTGTTGTTGTCGTTGTTTTCACTTGAATAATGCTGCTGATCCCTTATCAATAATACAGCACTTACAATCAGTGGAAAGGACGCGCACCGTACGCAGCGATTTCCTATCAAGGCATGCCAACAACAACAACAAGGATTGTGTATATGTATGTATGCTATGTATTTCAGCTATGTGTAAAAGCAGCACTGTAGTACGAAAAAAACTGTAGTAAGTAAAAAGTACACAAGGGGCAAGCCATAGAAGTGTTTTGTTCCAAATAATTGGGAATTTACTTTTTTATGAACTCATATTTTCCTACAGATTTTAATTTGTTTCTAGCAAAACAATTATTTATACCTATTGCGAGAGCAGCATTCAAATTCTTAAAGCAGGCAAAGGAAAATTATCAGGCCTACCATTCGTACAAAAATCTTGCAATGTACCACTCTTGTTTTGCTTGTAATGTGCTTTTTCTGAAGACGGTTTTTTTTAGAAATGCTTCGAATTTAGGCGCTCAGTGGATAAGTGCTCGGTTTTTGATGCGAGAGGTCGCTGGTTCGAATCCAATATCCGCTGATATTTGAAGGAGAATTTGTATTTCAAATTGTTTCCTAGCGCAGCGCCATCTCTCTTGAAAAACTGGCAACTCTTCGAGAGTATTTTTTGCCAAGAAAATAAAGCGTTTCAACTCACTTCAGATACGAATATTGAAAAAAATGTTAAGTCCCATTTACTTGTGTTAAAATATTACGTGAACACACAAGTTAATGCGGCAAAACAAGGCCCGGTCTGTTGTACCAACTATTTCCTTTTTAAATTATTTAAGGAGGAAAGGAGTAGTCAAACACCACTAAACCCTATCCTCCAAATACAACACTGTGTACAACTGTCTGTGTGTGAATTTAAAACGTTCATACAAGCAGTCGTAGTAAAAAAATATCGTACATAAATGAACAGAGCAAATAAAATCAACATCATGCTGGTGTACGTGTCTGCAGCTGTACAGACATACAGACATATATATATACGTACATATATGAGCATATGCATGAGGGTGCGTCTATACTTGCTGACGCTGCTGCCTGCGTAAATAATACGATAATGAGCCAACTTCAATGCATTCACATATTCTGAAAACAGGTCAGTAGCATTAGAAAATGCCAAGTGAGTTTATTTGTGCTGAGTTTTTAATGTCAGCCAACGTACTTAAAAGCAGCCAAGCGCTACAATCTGTCTGGCACATAGACACGTGGATAAGTGCACTTGCTTGTACCATGTGTACATACATATGTATGTGCATATATTTATGTATTTAAATATGTAAAGAATTTCAATTTTATACAAATTTTTGAATGAGCTAAAAATGCAAAAAGGCACTGAAATCTATACGATTTCCATTTCAGAAGGCTAAATTTTAGTTCAGCCAAACTGATTTCAGAAAAAGTCAAATTAAGGTGCGTTTTTTGATTTTGGATTTCGAAAAGGTAATACGATAATAAAATGTACAAGATGGCTCCACTCATCTCACTCGACAATTAAGCGCTTAAAATCCTAAACTTTAAAGTGAATGAACATTCCATAAAAAATTAGCCTTGTACATTTAAAGAAAGCGTTTAATGTAATTGCTACGTAATTATAACTAGAAATCGTATTTTATTGTGGCTATAATAAAATATTAATAGCACATTTATGTTTATCTTCACTTGCGTCGAACTTAAAAATACTCACGCATACATACACACACGTGTTGGACACACACGCTGGACACACAAGGCGTATGCACAACGATTAGCCAGCCCCGCCGCTTTTCCAGAAACACACACAAACTAACGCATTGCACTACAAATCCCGCAGCACAGCATTTCAAAGCATTACAACAAAAGCAATAGCTACTGTCCCCTCCACATATTTACGCTGGGCCTTAAACGCTTTTCAATGAAATTGCTGCCGCAATGGATAGCAAAGCAAGTTGCTAATACTGAAAAATTTCCCAAAACAAACGTCAATATTTCCCACTATTCTCAGTGATGAGCGGCGAGCGTGAATTTATGGCAGTAACTTGGCCAAAAGAGAGCGCGCCACGGAGTCGAAAACTCTTATGGCAGATGAGTTCTCTTTGCAAGAATTGTGTGCCTCAGAGTTGCCAGGTAGCATTCTCAATCATCATACAATAAGTGAAAATTCAAATTCTTGACCTTAGCACGAATGGAGTGTTTTAAAGATCAATTAAAAAAACATTGCTATTTCCTTACGAAATTCTTAGCTCTCATAAAATTTAATACTTTCTTCCCGAGCTGGCATCCCTGCTCACATATCTAAATATGTACATACAATGTGTGCTTATGCATATACGTATTATTGACAGCAGTTACTATTGGTAAAAAAAAGTACTAAACAGTTAAAATTGGATATTGTTGCATTTCACTGAACTTGACTGCTACAAAGAAAATTATTGAAATTGTAAAATTTAATTTTCAAATATCTTGTGTAATACTAAGTACACATTCCTACAATTTATCTGTTGCACATGTTGTCTGAAGAAACAGATGTACGCGATAAACGCTCAGAATAATATTAAATAAAAGTTTGCAATCGCTTTTGCAGCTGCCACGCCCTGTTGAACAAGCGTACAAGTACGCTATTTCATATTAATTAAAAAAACTGAAAGAGCAGAGCAAAAAAATGCATAAGATCTGAAGTAAATAAATATTAATGTACTATACATTTTCATATGATTCACAAAGTCGTAAAGAAATAAGCTGCAAGAAAACTTCGTTCCAATTATGAACGCACATATGCACGACCGACAATAACTTCCGACATATGTGTTCCGGCTGGAATTTTTGGCAATGGCAGCAACCGACCATTGAGAGCGGTAATAGTACGAAATGATTTCCTATGATTTTGAGCATATTTCAAATAAAAGCGTTGCTTCCTGCAGAACGCAATTTCAAAAGATCGCAGTTTTTTTGTTTCAAATTTAATTTAAAACAAATAATGCAAATTTTTAATACATACATCATACATCTTTTTCATCAGTACTATTAAACTGTGGAACTCACTTCCCAACAGTTTGAAACTAATAACTCCACGAGCCAGCTTCAAACATGCCCTCTTTCAATACTACACTACCTAATCTATTTAATCTATTTACCTTTCCTACTCTATATTCTACTTCATCCTAATTCTTTCTCCTCGCCTAATTCTACTTAGTTTTAATTTTTTACATTCTAAGTCATTAATGTCATTTATTGTATTGTACTTAAATATTGTATTAAGTTAATGTAAACGCTTGTCATGTATTTAGTTTTAAGTGAATGTTAGCTTTAAGACATATTTGTAATAAATCCTGTGTATTCCTATGAGGTACTAAAAAAGACTAAGTCTTAGTGTACACCACAATCTTAATAATAATAATAATAATAATACATACATATCGCTTGCAAAATACACAAAGGCTTTAACCAACATATTTTCGAAACAAGATTTGTTACAGTTTCTGGTAGCCTGTATTAAAATATGCCTTCTCACAAGCATTAAGGGTCTTAAAGCCAAAAAATACGACTTTATAGCTAATACAAAAAGCCCTGAAAGTTTATAAAATTTTTGCTTCTTCTGTGAAATTTAAGAAATGTAGGTTAGGGCCTTTTTGTAGTTTGCTAGCGATATATGCTTGTTGATAACAATAAACGCGGCACTTTCATGCAAAATTTCACTTACGGAAATTAAATTTAAATTCGAAGTTTCCTCAGTAAAAAACTTACGAAAGCACTTCAGTTAAATTTTGCATGCCATAACGTCATTTAGCCCTAATGCCAGGTACATACATACATACTATGTATGTTCATGCAAATATTTATGCGTATAGCATAAACTCACAAATTCAAAAAGCACTCATACACACACACACACCAACCGCATGCAATAACCTGAAATAATAGAAAGAAACTTTGAAATATTAGACAAAGTATTTTAGTAAGCTTTTCCAATATAATTGCAGCAACAAGAAATATTGTGTGGCACATGCCAACAATTGCGGCTAAAGGGGCAGAAGGGCATATTTTCGGTAAAAACAATATTTGGTTTATTCGAGTTTCCGGCTTCCACACATTCGAGCTCTGCTTATGCAAAAATAGAGAGCGTTGAACTTATGTATATATGTATATGTATGTATGTATTCTGCAAACTGCATGCAGTCTGCAGTGCCTTTGCTATTCATTACCCAGGGGATATAAGCATGTGTGTGTGTGAGTATTATGCTCAGTTCATAAAGCAAAGTGCAGTCTACCTGGCATAGTTCTCTGCTTTAGTTGAACTTTGCTCGTTCAAATGCGACTAAGAAATTAAAAATCTTAATTATTTTAAAATGTTATACCCAAATACCTCAGGGACACATTAAAGTTCTTAAAATGCCTGCCTTTAGCTTATTAGTCCACGCAGTCATAGCGAAATAGTGTCTGCTTGTGGCGCATAGTTTTGTTTAGTTGAGCAAAAACGATGTTACTGATAGGCCAACGCAAAACGGACAACAGGAAATCAGGCAACACTGCCAAAAATTTAATTGCTAGAACTGACAGGCTCGGCTATATTGCCAGCCTAGCGCAATGCATAACTAACTAAAATTTAGATAGTACATATGACTATTGTGGCTTAAAACACTGCCGTCGTTCAAAAATAAACTCATTAATTACGCTAAAAGTGTGTGGCTAAGCGCTGATGAGTGTTCGCCCGTCGCCTCGTCGAAACACAGCCCTGCGCACTAAACACAGCTCCGCGCGCATGGCTGCCAACCTCGTATCATGCGAGCGTATGGGCGAACACCCAACTTCGCGCTGGCCGAAGTTTTGCTTCGTCTCTTTCCTGTGGATCATCGAACAACTCGGACGTGGCGATAAACCAAACTTCATCCAGCGTTGTGGAAAATCGAGTGCCATCCAGTGATCTATAAACTTAAATTTGCGATTTTTGTATAAAACATTTTAAAGAGTCGATGCCATATTCGAGCACGAACTCATTTCTTTTGTATCGATACTGCCCGCGCCTGTGCGCGTAATAAAACCCCAGTTTTTCTGTAAACTTCAAAGTGTTGGTTAATGGTGCAAACGTGGGATTCACCCCAACTACCTTTCCAGTGTGCATTTCACATGCTAATTGCCAGCTCGTAAAATTCTCTCCGACAATGATAGTTAATGCAGATACGGAAATTTCGAATGAATTACGCACGCCAATTAGCGAGTATTATTGCGAAAATCGTCAAATTGGCCGCAGCGCCCACCTTGGCCAATCGCGAGTAGCAGCCTCACAACACGGCGCTATCAACATGCTGCAGCCCATCTGTGATTTCATAGTTTTTGATGATTTATCAATTTCATTTAGCAGTGAATTATAATTTCCATTTTGTTGGTCTGGCGCACAGATGCCTGGGCAGCTATTGAGAAGCGCCGCCGTTAGTTGATTTCTATTTTTTTATGACAGCGTTGATTTGTGCATTTTTGTCAATTTTTTCAAAAAATTTTCAATGCTTTTGCATGTATTTAATTAAAGCTGGTTAATTTTAAGGTCGTCTAGAATTTATATAACCTTTTTTTTAAAGCAATTGGAAGTCGTCGAAAATTTGCATGACCAAATTAACATGATTGGTTTACGCAGTCACGATTTCTATTTTTTTAAATAATAAGACGAATAAGTAAAGTCTACTACTTACTATCCATCGTTTTCAGCTTACCAAATTTATATGTAGTTATTACAATATAGTTTATTTATTAGTTTGTTTATTGTAACATTTGTCGATGTATTATAAGTATTTATTGAGATAGTAATTTAGATTAATTATGAATATGTACATTGGATATCGAGATGTATCATTCTCAGTGAGAGGTTCGCTGCAACTAACTTATGCTGTGTGTTCGTCGCGTTCGTTATGCTTCTTCGTCCAGTTTGTCAGAGTTGCATTCAGTATGCTCGTCCACTGCAGGTTGTCCTCTGTCCGACTCCTATTCCCACATATATTAGTAATATTATGCATGCTTTTCGAAAACAAAGGTCTGTTTATTCTGACTGTACGTGTAAATTCTGAATGGTCTTAGTCATCTCTGTCGTTGTGGAATTACATATGCACTTTTAAGCCGACATCCTAACAAGCTTGGTATAAGCAACTGTCATACTATATACAAAGATAATAAGAGACAATTGTTAAGTACAAAAAGATATGAAAGCTATTGCCGCATCACTTCCAAAGTTCTCAAAATCAGAAAATTGCTACTGATTTATTGCATTGCTTTTATTCACCTCTTTTTATACACTATATGTACCTAACCTTTAAAACTCTCATATAAGTATTCTCATTTTCTTAATAACAATTATGGTATTTATGGTATTTTGCCAACCATGATGCAAGAATGTCAATAACGGAATATCAACATTCGGAAACCCGCCATCGACAGCCCTGAAAGTAAATTTTAAAATTGTATGCATTACAACTGACGCTCGTTCGCTTGAAAAGTTTGCGCGCCAAAAAATATGCAATCACTAAAGTTTTAAAGTGGATTTGGGCTGTTCATTATGATGAACAATAGACTGAAATTTTGACACTTTAACGCGTTGAGTAATAACTCAAAATTTCCGTCTTGTTAAAGTATGCCAAAAGTGAACTTACAAACACACATACACATCGAAGTATTATTGGCGGGCAGACATGCACACTCACTAACATAAACTTGTATAATTTGTTTAAACGTCAATAGAGTCGCCACAAATAAATGTGTCTGTTGATATGTGTGTGTAAGTGTCTGTACGTTTCCTATGCTATTTATAGCAGTC
Organism: Neria commutata; assembly: GCA_963457695.1. Taxonomy (NCBI): domain Eukaryota; kingdom Metazoa; phylum Arthropoda; class Insecta; order Diptera; family Micropezidae; genus Neria; species Neria commutata. Next base: position 56,894,081 of record OY735245.1, on the reverse strand, counting down.
GCAACCTAGTACATAAATTGTAACATGTACTTTTTGCCCTTAAATTACAAATTATTCATCTTCAAGTACCAACTCCACTGAAGCTACTTAAAATTTGAAGTACTTTTGCCTGCCGGAAAAAGGGAATGGCAAACATTGCCACTTAGTAAGTGTCCCTCTTGCCAAATAAATTGATCAGCGCGATGACTCAAGCCATGCTTGAAAATTTTTGGAAAAACTGCGATTTTTAGGAAAATGTTTGGACCAAATTTTGAATCCTTCAAGTACCTACATTTTAGAATCGCTTGATGAAAATGTTTTCGCTATACATATGTATATAAAAATCCTTTAGCTTGCAATTTGCTTATATCATCTTCATTATGAGCTGGAATTTGAAATGCTTATGCATATATACACTCAAAGAAATTTCTTAGTAATGGAATGGATGACTAGCTAGTACGGACAAGTAAACCATTTCTGAACAAAACAATTAGTTAAGAGCATAATTTTAGAACATTTTATAGCCATTTAACATTTTATATTTTCAAAAAATTTTAATACAAGTAAGTAACAAGATAAGCAGTTGGAATTAAATTGGGTCAAGGATCTCCCTATTGACAAACCAGCAATCGAAGCAGTCTTCTCTTAATTTCGCCTCAGCTTAAATTTTATAGTTATCTTACAACTTATTTCTATAAGTGTACTAATGTAAATATACAAATGCGAACATAAGCAGTAACATTTTATACAAAATTATGTAAAAGTTTGTGTAGCAATTGGACTAGAGAAGCAACACTATTTGCTTCAAACAAACACATTTGCAGCAATTAAAGGAATTTATATTTGCCACAAGCAAGCAAGCTACAAGCTGCCAGCAGCCAGTATAAACAAAATGTGCAAACAGCAACTGACAAGTGTTGGCGATAAATGAGTAATTTGCACAGACAGAAAGTTGTGTGCATGTTAAATGCAACCCACACATGCACAACAACATCCGTTGGCGCTGGCACTTGCAACAACAAAAATGCACAAATTGCATTTAATTCCTCAAAATCAGTCACAAAATGAAATTAGCATAAATGTCCATTTTTGACCAGGGGCGAACTTTACTTTATTTTGAACGAATCGTGCATTTTGCTTGGCAATGAAACAGGCACAAATCATGCAAATTTGTGTGCGTGTGTGTGTGTATGCTTCGGTTCATGTTCAATTGTTTTTGTAGACTGACTGCTTATATTGTCTAGTGACATTTTCTAAATATGGCATTCAAATTAAAAATAAGCAACAACATTGGCAGACAACAACAACAACTGTTGCAACTAAGGCCTCTCGCAAATCGTTTATGCAAAAGTGTGTTCAAAAGTTCTGCTATAAATTAAAGTTTCTCCTTTCTTCAAAATATAAATAAAAACCGCATCATTAATCACGCACACACAGACACACAAGCATGAAAAATACTAGTAACAACAGCAATTGTGGCCAAAACCACAACATGGTAATTAACGTGGTATTATTGATATGCACGGGCACATGCTGTTGTAAGCATAAGTTGTTGCTGTTGTTGTGGCCAACCGAGTAGTGATTTCTCAAAAATTAGACAAGCAACAACAGCATGCCAAATGTGCATAGGTACAATATGTTTAAAAGTTTTACCATTTTAGATATTCAGCAGAGGCATTTAAAACTAGAGAGTGTGTTAAATCAAATTAACAAAATACCAACACAAGCTCAATTAGCAATTGTTGTGAGGCAACAAACTGTTGCCAAAGACCTTAACAGATTTTGAAAGCTTAGCCATTCCCAATGCTTCTCTCTCTCTTTCAGTGGAGCAGTGGAATTCAAAAATCCTTATTGAGAAACATAGAATTCATAAACATTCCGAATGATTAATCTGCTGCAATAAATTCCCAAAAATATTTTGAGAGGAATATTTTGGTTGGAATGGGCAATTTAATGCCGAAGGGAGGAGAAGCGCTAACCACAAAATTCATCATCTTATTTGAATTATGCTGTGTAAAAGGATTTTGTGATATTTTGTAAATGCTTGAGAAATGTAATTTTTGTAATTCTTCCATAAAAGAAATGAGTGCATTATATAATAAAAAGTATACAAAAGTATTATTAATATACATATATTATGTACATACATATATGTATGTATTATATATAGAAAAGCATTTCTCTTTGGTTCAGGTAAATTGTGGAAAGACGAAAGAAAGACTGGCGTTTTCAGTTGACAACAATCTTGCTGCATACGAAATTCTAATTTAGAAAATTTTTTTTTTGCATCATGCTTCTGCTCTTCTTGCTCTTGGCTTATTCAACTGACACACTGACATTGTGCATTTTAATTGGCTGCAAGCCAGTTTTCAGCTCCATGTCAGCAAAACTGAAGACAAGTGGCTTAATTGTGGCCTGCACCAAAAACCAAGCAAAAGTTAGCGTGCACATTTCAATGTCGAAGAATAAATTACAAAAATTTCAAGAGTGGAAAAAAATGTGTAAAAACTGCTGCTTTTCCCCAGAAAAATGCTGAAATCCCACAGACTAAATGCCAGTAGTTCAGGCACTGATACTGAATTTGAGAGTGCAAAAAATACTTTCGAATTTTTTGGAATATCATCTGAAAAAGATTACACTTAAAAAATTTATAATTCTAATGGGAAATTTTCTGTTATATAATTCATGGAATCCAAAAGAGAAGACTAAATTGTAGACACTTTCGTATTCTATAAAAACCTTGAACGCGAGATTGAATGTTTCACCATGTCTATACATAAGGACTGAGATCGATTCTCAGAATCCCACTTACATATTACGACGACTCCATTGAGCCCATGTTGCCTCTCTCTAAAAAGCCAGATATTGTACCAAACAAACTTCTTTAGGATTTGCAACTTATAATACATAATTTTTCAGCTTCTAGTAGAGCACGTTAATCTCGTTCTACGTGAACACACCAAAAGCTTATAAGTGAATTATCTTATTGCAACATTAGCTGACAACTGGCAATATGTTGCTATGGAAGGCTGCTTGTCGATGCGGTCAGCAGGCGATGTGACATAAATGTGCACAATTTTGATGGAGTTGCTTGGTCCGAGGAGTTAACCTACGACGATGTGAGCACACGTGTGCAATCGGCTTATGTCTCCCAAATTGCAAATACAAAACCACAATTTCACTGAACAGGCGACAAACCACTGTCGATTTGCTATCAGTGAAGCCACAACTTTGACATTGCCCGTAATGTTGCCCAGCAACAAAACCAACATTGCGAGATGTCACCAACGCATCCGATGCTGATTCAAAAGGAACACACAATGACAGGAAACTAATACATTCTTTTTCTTTCCCATGCTACGCAGTGTGCATTCACCATTAATCAATGGGCTTGTTTAGGCTTTCATATTGGTGCTGCTACATTTATCACTTCATTGGCTGCGGGTCAAAGCCTTTTTCCGGTGCGATCAACTTTTTTGCATGCCTACACACCTTTTGCGTGTAAAGTGTATCTAAAAAGTAAAACTGTTTTTGCATAAATTAGCATTGAAAGGCTCTGAAAGCGCACACAATTTAGTTTTTATAGGCATACACCAATAACTTACAAAAGGACAACACACATCAGAAAAAGGACACTAAACGAATATTTGCATATGAACAAAGAAGACTTGTAAAGAACAACATTAATAAACTTTCTATACATAGTTTGTTTTGATATAATATTATAGTTTCGATTAACCCTTAACTCATCAGCGTTTCATATTTGATACGATTGCTTGTTTCCTCGCATGGCGTCAGCTCTTGCGAAGAATTGGAAACACTGCAAAACTATATTTTATGTTTTGCCATGAAAATAAAGCTTGTCGATCCCGTTCGAAAACGGCTATAGAATTAATTTAAACTCTCGTTGAGTTGAGCTAAAATAGAACTAGCACACACAAATCAATGCAAGTAAGGAAGGCTCACTTGGCTTGTATAAACCGTTTCAATTGGTTTAAACGTAACCCGACAAAGGAAACGGTTACATGAAATCCACTAAGTTTAGCTTCCAGATTAAAGCGATATTAATCGGCAACGCTTACGGTTTCAACGCTTACTCAGAACTTTATTAACCGAAAACCAAAGGAACTGAAGAGCATCACACTGATTTGTAATTTCGGCACTTCCATTATCCTGTTTGCTCGAGCTGTCAGATTCAATACAGAGCATTACATGCCCAAATCAACCTTCCTCTCACATCATATTGTTCCACCATTACCAGCGCCCTGATCTGTCAATTAATGTGCTGGACTTTCAATTAAGCACATAATAAACTGTCGGCTTTGCAGCACTGCCCATGTTTCGTAAGGACACGCACTCTTGTCGTAGCACACATGCACGCATACATACTTGCATGCACAAGCAAAGCATATGTATGTGTGTGATTATTTGCTTTGGAACCTCATGAATTGCCACTTTATGCGTGCGTGTAAAGTGTTATTTTTTCACAATACAAACACATACCTAATACCTGCGAGCAAATCTGTTTGTATGTGTGCACACATTTACGCATAGAAAAAGCATCGTAGATGTGCTTGTAAGACTGCTATCTACAGCTACGCGCATGTGTGCGCATGTGTCGGGCTTATGAGTGATTGGATATTTATAATTAGTAAACATTGGAATGTACCGCTATGCCAACACATACTGCCATACGCACACCTGCACACATATAGGAACATGTACGGCACATGTGTGTACACTCACGGGAATTTCTAGTAAGTAATACTGAAATCAAAAGAAAAATTGGCAGTGTTAACAAACAAATTAGATACAATTTTTTTTTAGGAAAAATTTATGGATACAAATTTTGTTGTTTTTATACCCTACACCCCCTACACCTATGATAATAGGGTATAATAACTATGTGCGAAAATTGTAACGCACACGCCCACAACGGGCCTGTAAGTCCCACTACCTCGGATTTTTTTCGGTAAAATGGCTATAATTTGTGTAATTACTCATGAAAAAGAATGATACTTAGTATTCAAGTTAAAATGTATGTCTTCTATATCTCACGAAAAAATGGGCGTGGCCCGCTCACTATATAGCCGAAAAAATTTTTCCGGTCAAATGGCTCTCAATTAACTATTTATGAATTTAACCGAATAAAATTTGCTGTAAGCTGAAAATCCTCATAACTTCCATAATATACACACATATATACAAGAACGTCCATATTTGTTAACTTTATTGCTGACAAGAGTACCTTTAAATTTTAAAAATATGGATGTTATCCGCCCACCATGAAGGCGGTATGTTGTAGTCCCTCCAGAGTGTCAATAGTTGCTATATACAGTTCTATAAGGAATACCTTTTAGTTTGACAAAAATGGGCGTGGTCCGCCCACTCAGTTACTTGGTGTAGGGTATTACTCTGTCGGGGAAACCCGACTGATGCTTCCTTACTTACTTATATGAACCTTCAGCCTTTCGCAGCAGGTCTCTGCAAGTCCAAACTAGTAAATTAATGCGTATATTAATTGATTCAGCTACGAAGCAATTCTCAAATATGTGTAAAGGCATACATACATACACACATTCACACAAACATATTAGCTTTGATTTATGAAAATTGTTACAGCTTCAATTTGCTACATGTCAAAATTAAATTCCTTTACCCACACACACATACACACACACTAACTCCTGGCTGTCAACGAAATCGAAATCTCAGCCACATTCAAACATACCCTGACAGATCTGAAACCTTTTGCACACACACACAGACAGAAACAATGCCAATACAAGGGAGAAAAACAACAAACCATTTTTGCCACCGGCCAAAAAACAAGCACCTACAAAATAACACAAACAATTGAAACTATTGCAAGATCAAGGCTTCTACGATAATTAACAACGAAAGCAGGGCTCAAAGTAGCTCAACATGTGCTACAGACTTAAAATTCAGAGGGTTTACTCACATATGCTCGGCATATATATAAGTGTTGGTGCATGTGTGCATAAATAGCATATGGCTTAATGTGCACATTTACCCTTACACATAATGAGCAGAGGAAGCAGATTAAAGCTAAAAAAAATTGCATTAGGGAAATCAAAACCAAAAATAACAACTCCTTTCAGAGTGGCACGAATTCCTTGTAAAGACCAACGATTTGGTATAAAAATAGTTATCTTTTCTATCACTGGTTGCTATGGTTCATTATGCGCATGGAATTAAATCCATTTGCGTTATGTGTTGTTATCTTTAGAAAATGTCTCTGCCACCAACAACTGCAATAGCAAATAAGATGCAACAACAATGTAAGTTCCATTTTCATTACAATTTCAATTAAATTATCTTTTTATGCAATTCAAAAAGCATTTATTTACTCTCACTTTACCTGCATTCTGCTGTCAGGATATTGGCCACTTGACTTTGCGTACTGCCACAATTTTGCCACACTGGCAAATTGCTGGCAGGCATGGTTATGGAATATTCTAGCTATTTGTGAGCAAACTAAAATGGTTTATTTGAAGTTAAAAGTTGTATGAAATTACGCGACTTCACAGAAATTAGAGCCACATCAGTTTATATACAAAATTTATCTCTTAATACTTTATAATTTTGATGATTAATCGCTATTAATATTACTCGATAAACTTCTCGAGTTTCATCGATTTGCAAAAAAAAATATATTTACACTCTGTATATGAACAGATATGAAGCAATCATGTAAAATAATAATACCGTTTATAGTAGAAAAGACCTAGAAATGGCTACTTAATAGACAGTCTAATTTTTATTTAATGTAAAATTTGTAATTCTTCTATTTCTATATATTACTTTGTACTCTATAGCTTGACTTATGATTTGTCTAGTGAAATCTAAGAATGCTCTTAGATGCTCTTCTGTTAGAATTATACAAACCTTATTAAATCTAACGAAAATACGCGTACCGAGATATCTCACAAGCTACGTCTTTCAGCTTTAGTTCAGCCTGGCATGCCTGCAACAGAGCTGTCGCTTATTAGACCTATTCCAAGCGCTTCCTCTTTTTCTGTGCCAGCAACAATCGACGCTGACCTTGAATGCGCAATCAGGCGTTAGACAAGCGTAACAAAGCCATTGTCACAATTATCGCATTCCGGAACACAATATCCTGTTCATTTCTGCGCCTGCATAACACTTTCCCTCGGCTCTCTTCATCCGCTCGATGGTTGTTAGTTGCCTGCCACAAGGGTTGGCATTATTATTAGTAAGAGTGACCTATTTAGCAGCGCATGGGCATATCAACTGACATATTTTGAAGGACAAACAACTCGATTGAGCGAAGACAGCATGTTGTGGCGTCCCGCAACCCGCAATGATGAATTATATGCGCATATTAACAAGTAAGTAGGAAGCAGCTGAAGTACTGAACCACATTTGGCGTTATTTAAGATATTGACTACAAGTCTGAAATTATCTTAGACGCAATCCTGCTGCGCCCGACAGCATGTGTTTAAGGCCATGTGATGCTGACATGCTGACACCGGAATTAATGAGCTTCGCAGGATGTAGCCACATTCTGTCTGCTGAGCTGTCTGCCAGCGGTTAATGACAATTTACGGTTCATGTGTTTCCATCGGTCGCCCCCCTCATACAATGCAATTACATAGGGTGAAGTCACGGAACTACGTGTCGGAAGCTGACCTTCAAAATTAGTACAAACAGTTGAGGTTCCTGGTGCGCCTAGCCGGAGTTGTATTGCCGTACTCGGTTGGCGGATTTTTAGCGGAAAATATTTTACTTAGATTTTAGAATTTTCAGTTTTAAGGCAATTCACACTTTTTTATACGCGTTATTGCATATTTAAGAAAATTATTTTTGTAAAATTCTGCTTAAATTATATTTATAATAGAGCCTAAAAACAAGCTCTAAAACCTTATCAAAACCGATTTAAATTTACTTGACTTGAAGACCAAAGCGTAAAATCAACAAAAATTTCAAAAAAATGTCGTCAATATAAAGCAACCACTTGTTTACATTTCATTTGATATTGAAGGGAAAACAATACCCATCGCAAGGCAAAATGATATCGTAAAAAGCAATATTATATTGAATTGTACTTATTTAATTATTTACTTTAAAAGAGACGCTCTGTCTAAGTACAAAAGTAAATAATAGCAAAATAAATACTTCCATGACCTTCGTTTGGTGCCCATTCAGTGCTGCCCGATGAAGATGTCCGAGTGATGTGCTACAAATTGCGTAGCATTGGAAATGCCTGAAATTGAGACGGCCACAATTCTGTTGGCTTATAACAAAAAGTACAATGCAAGAAAGCAAAGAAATTACTGCTGACATTTTTGCAAGAAAATTACGAAATTTTCCCTCTGCTTGCTTGAACACTACTTTTCGCTTTTCTAACTTCCGCTTCTGCTCCTTGTGGGTTAATGATTTTTTATGTCATTTAAATTGAGTAGCTTGGCACTTGGAGATTTCTGAATTGAAATAATCTTTGTGCTCGGCGCTTTTCTTGTTGCTTTCTATGCCAGGACTACATTTGGAAGATGACTAACGCGCGGCAAACAACTTGAGTGCTCTTCCGTCCATCTCAGCAGCAAAGCACTAGAGTGGGTTTAATTGTAGTTTATGTCGCTGCGGGTACTCAAGCGTTGCAGTTAATTGAGCGTTGTATCATAGGCAAAATCACGCCGGTTTACTGTCGGCAATGCCATGCGCCATGTTACTGCACAGTGGAGCAAAACTGTAAGAATGCCAGCATAATTTTATTTGAAATTTATGCAGAATATTTCAACTCTATTAAAAAAAACTAACGATGGCATCACAATTTTAATTAGTCTTGGAAATTATGTAAAAATATAAATTTGGTCTGGTTTCAGCTGAAAGAGAAACTTCAATACCTGAATCATCTATTCAACCTAACCAACACCAACAAAGAAATTCAAGAAAAATGTTGAAATGAAATGTTGATTATAAATACTGGCTTAAACCAAATTTTTTATTTCTCAAATGTGGAAGTAAGCTTCAGTTAGTAAGCTTGAAAATATAACACTTGCCTGCTTTCTTTAAGACGAAAAATGGATCTTAAAATCTAAGACGGAATCACCATTAATTTATTTAATAAAATCAATTGGTAATAAAAAAATAAAAACACCATTCCATCTCATTGTTATACGTATCTAACCCACTGTGCCTTAGAAGATGTTTTAGTTCAGCGCTCAAAAAAAAGACGTACAAATGTCCAGACAAAAGTACACGCTTAAAGCGTGTTCCACGTTTACTTGTTAACTTTTGCTGCGCTTATCGCACGCACAAGAATTGGCTACAATCGAGCAACAACAACAAGCAACGATGGCAACAACATAACAAAGCGTTTAGAGTCTTGCCGTGCCACTTTGCTCCTCCTAATGGCTGTGTGAGGCATGTACTTCGAACGTTGCAGCTGTTGTCTGAGTTGTTAACATTTGAAAGTTCTTCTGCCTACAAATTGGCAATTAGCAAATGTTTGGCCATCAGTGCTAAATTTCAGCAATATCCAAATATCCTAATTTCATTGTCCATATTAGAAAATCAAACTGCCCCAAACCATCAGCGTTGTCTTGCACTTAAAGAGCAAATTATTAAAGCCACATTAATTTGATCTTTGCTTTGGAAGTACCTTATTGCCTAATTGAAAATCATTTGAATGTTTTAGTAGTAATTTTGAACTTACAAAAATATTTCAAGCTGGACTTGCATTGAAAACAGGTATCAAATGAAACACGGCTTATTCGACAGTCGGAATAAATTATCAGACGCAGTCAATCAACTAAACACGGATTTTCAACTCGCTTCGGCTCAATTTAAATAAGCATTGCTTTGAGCTTTTCGATTAATAAGACTGCTTAAAGTTTCCAATTATTTCTGTAAAATCGTATACTATGATTTAAAAAAATGAGGATTCTAATTTATGTACAATTTCATGATAGGTCTCAATCTCATACGATAGAAATTGAGCTTAATAGCCTGAAAATATTTCTCTTTCTTCCAGAATCTGAGTCTGCAATAAAAAAGGGGTTCTTAATAACAATTTTAGGTTTGTTTTTGCCTTTTGAATATAAGGCTTAAATAATCAAAATAAAAAATTCCATTCCAATCGGTTTGCTGAATTATTTTAACATAATATTGATACCTCTCTCCATTCTCTGCAAAGGCCGGCTTATACTAAAATTCCTACACCGCAATATTTATTCATAATTTTTATAATATTCCAGAATTTTGTCATTTTGAGCACTAAATCCTCTCCACTGAGCGCACCAATATGCTGTCCAATGCTTATCTTCAATACATTCAATCGCTTACCCGATTAGTTCAATTCCTTTGCAATCTTCCTGCAAATCGCCTTTTCCCAGGTGCCTATAACTATGCTCTTTATACCCTACACCTATGGTAATAGGGTATAATAACTTTGTGCCAAAATTGTAACGCATTAAAGGAGCCTTCCTAGGTATAGACATAAGTATATAGAAATGATCAGAAACACTTTCTCTTTTCATTTCCGGTTGTCCGTCTGTCCGTCTGTCCGTCTGTCCGTCCGTCCGTCTGTCTGTCTGTCTGCGTGTACGCAAAAAAAAGAAAGAAGGAGTTGTCCGATTTGGATAAAATTTGGCACACAGTCACAGTGAACCTCGGGTTAGGTAAAGTGTTAAAATTATTCAAATCGGTCGAAGGATACGCCCCCAATGGACCTATAAGTCCCACTACCTCGGATTTTTTTCGGTAAAATGGCTATAATTTGTGTAATTACTCATGGAAAAGAATAATACTTGGTATTCAAGTTAAGAGGTAGGTCTTCTATATCTCAGGAAAAAATGGGCGTGGTCCGCCCACTATATAGCCGGCAAAATTTTTTCGGTAAAATGGCTCCCAATTGACTAGTTACGAATATAAATGAATGAAATTCGGTTCCCAAATTGATATATAGGTCTTAGATGTCATAGAAGAAAATGGGCGTGGTCCGCCCACTATATAGGCGATAAACGAAAAATCCTCTTAACTTCCATAATATATACACCAGAGCGTCTAGATTTGGTTACTTCATTCCTGGTAAGAATATCTTTTAATTCTCCAAAAATGGGCATGGTCCGCCCACCATGGGGGCAGTAAAATAAATATGCCGATAACGTCTGTTGTACACCTGTCAGAGCATCAATATTTGGCATATGTAGTCCTATTAAGTATATATTGTAGTCTACCAAAAATGGGCGTGGTCCGCCCACTATGTAGGTTGTAAATCAAATGCACCCACAATTTCAGTGAATTATCACCCCACTTGGGAACATGGTGTAGGGTATTACTCTGTCGGTGAAACCCGACTGATACTTCCTTACTTGTTTTAAATAGAAACCCCCTAAGGCGCTGCACAGCATACGGGGAATATCCTGTAGGATACTTTTGCTAATGTTGTCACACAGCGCACAAAAACAACAAGTGTCGTAGTTTCAAATGCTAAGCACATTAAGCTGAAGTCTCTTTACTCAAGCCAAATCAGTCTAATCCTTTTTGCTGCTGCTTTCAGCAAATCCACTCTGCTTTGCTGCCTGCCTGTTTTCCACTGCTTTTCATCTGCCTTTTTCTATTGGGGAATTAAATAAACAAACACAAATTTTGCTACGCTTTCAGTGTATCTATTTAGTTGTGTGCGTCAAACAACAACAACAACAAAACAACAAACTTATTTACGCTGCCAACTTACAAACCTTTTTTTGAGCCAACGAGCAGCTGTGCGTATTCCCTCTGCCAGGAGCAAGCAGAAAGGATGTGCTTTTCTGGCCTGCGGCACATTTGCAATTTGTATGAGCGTGCATAGAGGCCGGCCCAACCAACTACAAAACAACTTTAACCCGATATTAAATTGGGCCAGCAGCAGGTTGTTTGCCGGCCGTAATGCTGGCGTTTTGTCTGTGTTTGTCTTGTCGGATGCGCACGGCCTTCAAAATCAGTCCGCATTAATTCGATTACGTGTATTCTAGGAAACAGAATAGCAGCTAATAAAAATGGCAAACATAAGCAACAAAAATAATAATAACTACAACAACTACAAGAACAAGAACAACAACAACAGCTGTAGCAAATTAGAAAATACATTGGACTGAAAGTAAACCTATTGAAGAATACGGCAAAAGAAAAACATCTCAATAAATTTTTGTAAATAAATGTAAATAAATAAATTATACATACTTCATAATGGAGAATCAGATAATGTAAGAAACTAGGAAATCTTCTAATGTTTTTTTTCTGAACTTCCTTACAGTAGCGCTCATACGAGGAAGACTTTTGTGTTCAAACCCTTCTAAATTGTTGGAATGTGAAAAAATATGAAATATTCTCAGCATAGATTGAAAAGAACCAAGTTGCAGTCTAGGTCTGAGTCTGAGCGCTACTAGCCTAAGCACGTGCGTATATAAGTATTGCAACAACAACAAAAAAAAAGGAAATGTCAATTCAAATCAACACAGTGTGCCGGTTCCATCAAGTAAAGTTAAAACCAAGTGCTACTTGAACTCCAATAGCTTATTTTTACAACTGCGCTTTAGTTTCACACTGAACATTTCAGCTTTGCTCCTGTTAATTTTGTACCTGATAAAAAGTATATCAATAACAACACATTTTTGAGCATTTTTTAAAGAGCTTAAGCGAGTAGACGGCGCATTAAATAACAACTGCCAAAGCGAAAATTCGTACTACCAAATAATTTTCCTCAATAATTTTCCACTGGTTATTTGAGAGCTGTTTGAAGTGCCTAACTTAGTCTTTTCACAGTCGAATTAGGTAGATTTCACATAAAAACACAAGCAAGCAAAGTCATAAAATTTCTATATGAATTTATTAATTTTGGCAGCATAGAAAAAAATTAAATTTTCGTCTTCGTCGATTTAGCAAAATTTTTAGTGGTGTTTTTGTCTTCATATAATATTGCATAATTTAATGGTTCTTGTATGCCAGAACCAAAAGGCATAACTTGAAAATGAACTATTGTTCCTGTTGTGTTTAATATATAAATTTATTTCAAGCATTAATCAATTGTAGGTGTAGCCAGAGAGTTGGCATGTATGGAATGGCATAAGTGCATCAGGACAAAAGAAAATAATAACACAAAACTAGTTCAAATAAATGTTCATTGTATAGCTGAAGCTATAACACCTTTAGTCAAATCAAGAAAAACTTATCTAAGAATAAATCTTGATTTATTTAAAAGTTGTTCAAATGAAACAGCAACCATTCGTTTGCTTAGATTCTTTAAAGCAAAAAATTTCTATCATTTTTCATGAGCTTCAGTGAATTCTCCTATGTCAATTCGGCAGCCTAATATGAATCGTCTACATATGAAGGTAAAAGAACGACTCTGTCAATAGAAATGTGCGTTAAAAAAAGCTTTGTCTTCATGGGCATAACCCTTTTTTGCTACTGCACACACCATAATCATCAATTACACTTTCCGGGTCAGTGTTGCCGGCTGAAGAATCTTTTCATATATAGTATATTCTCAGTTAATTCCCTTGTCGCTCACCGCAGCAATGCTTTGCCAGAAAAGATTGTGATAATCTAACGGCATTGGCATTGACCGCAATCAAAAACAACAACAAGCAGAACAAGTAAGGAAGTATCAGTCGGGTTTCACCGACAGAGTAATACCCTACACCATGTTCCCAAGTAGGGTGATAATTCACTGAAATTGTGGGTGCATTTGATTTACAACCTACATAGTGGGCGGACCATGCCCATTTTTGGCAGACTACAAGATATACCTAATAGGACTATACATGCCAAATATTGATGCTCTGGCGGGTGTACAACAGATGTTATCGGCATATTTATTTTACTGCCCCCATGGTGGGCGGACCACGCCCATTTCTGGAGAATTAAAAGATATTCCTACCAGGAACGAAGTAACCAAATCTGGACTCTCTGGTGTATATATTATGGAAGTTAAGAAGATTTTTTGTTTATCGCCTATATAGTGGGCGGACCACGCCCATTTTCTTGTATGGCATCTAAGACCTATATATCAACTTGGGAACCGAATTTCATTCATTTATATTCGTAAATAGTCAATTGGGAACCATTTTACCGAAAAAATTTTGCCGGCTATATAGTGGGCGGATCACGCCCATTTTTTCCTGAGATATAGAAGACCTACCTGTTAACTTGAATACCAAGTATTAATCTTTTCCATGAGTAATTACACAAATTATAGCCATTTTACCGAAAAAAATCCGAGGTAGTGGGACTTACAGACCCGTTGTGGGCGTGTCCTTTGGGTAATTTGAACTATTTTAACACTTTACCTAACCCGAGGTTCACTGTAACTGTGTACCAAATTTGGTCCAAATCGAACAACTCCTTCTTTCTTTTTTTTGCATACACGCAGACAGACGGACAGACGGACAGACGGACAGACGGACAACCGGAAATGAAAAGAGAAAGTGTTTCTGATCATTTCTATATACTTATGTCTATACCTAGGAAGGCTCCTTTAATGCGTTACAATTTTGGCACAAAGTTATTATACCCTATTACCATAGGTGTAGGGTATAATTACAATTTTGGCACAAAGTTATTATACCCTATTACCATAGGTGTAGGGTATAAAAATTACAATATTTCCGCATTGACACATTTTCACCATTTCTTGCTCTTATTACCTGCTCTAATCTACAAGCACAAGAAGAAGAAGGAAAAGTGCAGAAGTGGAGAAGTGTGCAAATTTAGTTTTTGCCTCACTAACTTAAAGAACATTTAGAAAATGAGCACACGCTTCAAAGTGACACGATATTTTTAGTTACTTGTTACGTATACCAGCAGCTGCTATTCCTAGCTACTTTCCTGCGAATATTGTTAGTTGGCTTAATTAGAGCATGTTTACATTTACAAGCACAGAATTCTATTGAAAACTAAAAAAAATTAATCTATCTTAAAGCTTTCATATTCCACTTCTGAAGAACTGCTTTTAGACAATTCAGTATCAGTTCAAGGAAAGAATTGCATTGGCGAAAAGAATTTACCAAATGTCATTAAACTTTTCATAGAAACCGCATGATACAAAAACACCTCAATATCAAATTTTTTTTCACATATCTAAAATTTATTAAACAAACACGGCTTTTCTTCAGAAAGATCGATAGAGATTTCAGACTATTCAAGTACCTACATACTTATTTTTCATAAAGTGTGTAAAATTACAATTTTATCAAATTTTAACGGCAACAACTCTGGAAGTATGTCAGCTAAAAATTTGTAAAATATCCTTAATGTAAATGTCTACAATGATTTTACAGATATTTTTGAATGGGAAAAATGCAAGAATAATTGAAAAAATTTAATACTTTTTCACAAACTGTGCCTTATTACAAAATTTTTTTAAATGCAACTAAAGTCATATATTTCAAAAAATTTTAAAATGATCGAGAGTGTATTCCAGCTGCTTGTCGCTTAACAACTGCCAACAATACAACCACAACTGTCATATTAGCTGCAATTTACAAGCACACGCTCATAAATCGTTGCTCGTTGAGGTCTGCTGCCGTGTGTGTGTGTGTGTGTGTGTGTGTGTGTGCATGTTCCAACCGCAGAATGTTGACAGCGGGCTCCCACAATCCTACCAACAGCGTCCACCGCATATTATGACGTGTGAATATGTATGAGTTATTATGATGCGCTCCGTTGAAGCTGTTTTGTTGTTGTTCATGTGCTTTTTATTTCCTGCTATTGCTGTTAATTCAAGCCATTTGCATGAGGCGTCTAGTGTAGAGTTGTTTTGATGTGTGACTTTTTGTTTGTTTTGTGTTGTTTTTGTTACGCTGTGCACGTGAAGGAACAGGACCTGAACGTGTATCTGCATAAATGCTACACCCCCCGCTGCCACTCAACACCCCACCCTGCCGCCTTGGCAACAAAGTGGCAGGTAATTTGTGCTAATTTATGCGCATACTTTTGCATTTTCCAGTTTTCGAATAAAAATTGGTATGGCGCATGAATATTGATGCTGTACATAGTGCTGCGCAAATGTCGATAACTCACTAAGGAATGCATAGCTCTCTGTATGTGTGAGTGCGGCTAAAAAAACAAGCGAATGCGAATTTATTCGCTTCAGGCTGTATTAAGATTCATAATTGCCTACGTGTTGTGGTTGAACCTCGGCACTTAACAAAATGTTAAAGCAGCTAAAATTTAAGTAAGGCAGGTGGATTGGGAAGTATGTATCTTAATTTGCTAAGGCTTTAAACTTTCAAACCAGAAAAGTGAAATTTTAGGAAATTTTTGTAAAAAGTGTAAACAACAAATTGTGGAAAATGCTTAATGTTTTATTGGTTGCCTACTCTTCTAACATATGTACTTAATAATGTCAGACAAGTCAACAAGAATTCGCAAAATTGGCTTGTATACGTTTTTATAAAATAATTTTTTTACAAAAATGCTATGCATATACATATTTTAATTATCTTATAAAAATCGACTACTAATTAAATGCTTCACTTAACAAATCGTATTAAATACGTATTAAATAAGAGATGCCTAATAGAAGAAGCACTTATCCCAGTATTCGAATACAAAATGTGCTTGCAAGAAATTTTTTCAGCGTGCAGTAAAAGTAAAATGTACGTAAAGTAAGCAGAAAAAGTCGTCTAATATCAGTATATATTTATATACACACTCATATAACAATTGCAGCAATAAATATAAAAATAAGCAATTACATACGTGTATGTCCGCTGGGCATAAGAATAAGACATTTGCACGTAAAGGCGACGCGTGACAGCCTGAATGCATGCCTAACTAAGCCAAATTGCATGGGATTGAGGAGCAGTTGTGCCAACAATTGCATACGCTTCGTTCTGTGAAAAAGCTTGAGGTGGCGGCTTACGGTGGCTCCCAAGACAGCTGAAGCTAAAACTTTGTGCGCTGGGAATTAGGCAGATAGGCAGCTGCACAATGCTGATGATGAGTGGTATGGCATATAACATTATGTGCATGTGTGTGAATAGAATCCTCATACACACACACACACAACAGATTCAGCGGTTTTTGAAACTTTTGCCACTTTTTGTATGCTGGAGTTGTCAGCTGCTTCGCGCTTAGCGCCTTTTCTTTTGTATGTGTATGTATAAAAGTGTGTGTGTATCTAAATTTGTGTGCGTATGCAAGTGCAGTGCTGAAAGCGCGTTGATTTGTAGACTGGCACACAACACGACTACGCTTTCAGCAAAAGCAAACGATCAAAAAGAAAGACAGCAGCCAACAAAATGTTTGCGTTTGTGTATATTGGTGCAACTTTGCTTGTATGCGTATCGGCGTTTTCATAAAACAGCAAACTCTTGTCCATATTTTGCTTTTCAAGTCCATAAAGAAAATGTATTAAATTTCAGCCGACAAAAATTGCCAAATCCCCCAAACCCAAGAAAAAATTGCTTTACGAATTTTTGTTATTTTCGTTTTCGTTTCTGTTTATTTTAATATTTTATTTGTATGCTCTTTCTTTAACTTAAACAAAACCTAAGCTTCATCAAAATACAGCAACAAATTAGCAGCAATCAGAGAGACAATATTGACTTAAAAGAGACTACCATAAAGACAACTACAACAAATACAAACACACATTTCATATATGGATTACTTACAGCTACAACACTACAAAACACATAAATTCAATACAATTACTGCTTTGTTTACTTTTGCCTCTATTCTTTTCTACATTGTTTTTAGTTGTACATACATACATATGTACTACTTGAATGTTAGTCGTACTTAAATCTATTGTTTGTATTATAGCTAAGTTTGATTTTGAATCTTGCACACTGCCAAAATGAGTTTGATATGAAAGGCATAAATTAAAATTTGCTTAAGGAAGAAGCCAGGCAATCAGCGGCTGGAAGCTTTAGATGAAGATGTCAGCGATGATGCGACAGGAAATTAGAAGTCTTTACGGCCTCTCAGCGTATGCTCAATTCTGCTGATCTGGCCGCACAGAAAGTTCGTGGTATTTTTTGTACTATAAAGTTCTAATTTGGAACCAATTGATTTGGCAATGCGCTAAATGGAATTGCTACCGCAATTTGGCGTAAAACATGGAAACGTGGTTCTTATCTTAAGAATTCGGAAAGCGACATACCAAGCGCAGCAAATATGTATAAACAACTTATAGATCGCAATCGATGTGAACCGATTTCAAACACTGAATAAAAATTCCAAACAATGGATTCAAAATCAAAATAATAAATAATACCAACGAAATTCTTAATTTTCAATTTTCTGCCACTGGAACTTAAGTCGCAATGCAACCCATTTGCAACTTGCCTATGCGCTAGCGGATTTCGAATGTAAAGTAGTAATAACTGACATATATTTGTTTATATTGTGCTATGCAAGCTGTAGCCGTAGTGAAGTTTGAAAAAAGGAAAACGAAATCAGAATGCAAGCTAATATATTTCAATTCATTTTTAAAACTTTTTTAAAGACTACTTTGTACTCACAGAAGAAAGGTTTTTTCAATAGTAAACGATTTTTGAAAAATGCTGTATTTATGGAATTTAAGTACATTTTTGTAATACCGTGAGATCGTGGCATTGCCGTTTTCTATATAGTACAAATTGGCCTGGGATTGGCAAAACACTTCAAATCTGACTTGCCCAGCCAGCTCAGTTCATAACTATGCCACAAACCACGAACTTCCCATGTGTTGCTTCCTTCCTGCTAACCTTCCGCTTTGAACTTCAGTGTAATGTAGAGCTTTACATTTTCGTTGTGCAAACAAATACGAATTCATGAAGTGGCATAAAACTGCACTCTAAAAGTTTGCAAATACTCTGCTTATAAACTTTGAAATTTACAGCAGCCGCACTACTCGCGTTGCTTCTAAGGAGCCTTAAGCCCCGAGTGAAAGCCTTTAAGAAGCATGTGCACATATTTCACATGCACATGTATGGCCAACTATAGATTAATCATTAACAAGCATAAAATCGGTGTGCAGCTGTGGCGAGCCCCGCTCCTCGATACTATGCACAACAACAGCTGTTTTATAGTTGGTTGCAACGGCTACATTTCGCTGCTCTTGCATTGCGGTTGTTCAACACTCATCATCGGTGATAGTGTAGCTGCCGCGAAAATCACTTAACGGTGTTGCATTTGTGGTCGATGGCGTCATAAGTGGTGCTCCTTGAAATGATATCGCCAGCGGCAGCGCCGACGGAGCGCACAAGCTCAATGCGCCGCGTCCCTCTGTCACGGAGCGATAGCGCGGCGGGCGGCCAGATCTGCAATGGCAAGAGCAAGAAGTTGGGCATAGTCAATGGCAGGCACAGATGCAGCGCAGCTGGTTTGGAAGTGCAACACACATTTTACGAGCACTTAAATTATATGCGCTCACGCCGAACTACAAATTGGCCAGGGTAATAGCATAAAGCATTTTATGGCTAAATTCTGTGGCAGCAACAGCTGGGCTTCTACTATATTGTAGCTTTGTATGTATGTATGTGAAACGTATGCGAAAAATGCGCAATTGGCCTTCGTGGCAGGAGCGAGATGCACTTCATCATTTATTGATTTGCTCACAAGGAATGAAAGAATGTGTAGGCATACAAAGAAAAAAAAGAGTAGACCAGAATGAGAGCAGCTATGCGCATCATAGCATGGAATAGCAAGCGTAATGCCAAGGCAATTCTTGAAATTAATCTCTTGGATATAAGAATACAGGTACATTGTGAGCTCTTGTTAGTTTAAATTTGCGCTTCAGTGGTAGGCCAAATGGGCCACGCATATACCCTGATGGGTTCTTTAGAGTGCCAGATGATGATCCACTTAAAGTTTCGGCAAGTATTGCTTTCTTAAATACAGAAGTTTTTAGCGAATTTCAGCAGAGAATATATTTTTAAGGTCTTGTCCAGCCCTGCAAGGCAAGAGGCACACAGATAGGTTAGGCTATATCTATATGTGGTTAGAAAGTAATGCCGTTTTACTACTCGAAATATCTGGCAAACAATTCATAGTTTTCGACAAACCGAACAAATCCAAAAACAAATTTATAATTTACGAGAAACCTTCGCTTCTTTGTGTAAAATGCACACACATAACCATCAATATAATTTTTTCTCGCAAACTCCCGCACACCGCGCACCCTACTCACCTCTCACAATTGCACTTGAGCAAGCGTATGAAAGCCGCACGAAACGTACGATTGAATATGGTATAAATGATTGGATTTATCGTAGATGATACATAGCCCAGCCACAAACACGTGTTGACGACATGCTCGGGCACTTGGCATTCCGGACAGGCCGCAAATATGATGTTCAGTATGAAGAACGGCGACCAGCACAGCACAAAAGTGAAAAACACCAAGCCGAGCACTTTGGTGGCCTTCTGCTCCGTGGCGACGGCATTCGCAGAGAGGCTGTTGCGTTTATTGCGGTTGTTGAGGAAGCTGGAAATATTCGAATTAACAGAGAAAAGAGAGAGGTTGCAGAATTCAATTTATTAATGCAATTTGTTCTTAATATTAATTAAAGCGCTGACAATGGAATGGTAGCTGGAAGTTCGAAGTACATAAAAAATATCAAAATCTACTTTTTTCGTCGAACCGTCTCGTTCGGAATTCTATAAGTGCTCAATATATGATTTGAACTCTCGCTTTGAAAAATGTCTTGAGCTCAGATGCCTTACCTGCCATTACCGCGCATCGGCCACACATATATGTACATACATGCACTGGTTGTATATATCCTATAAGCAATTCAGTAGTCGACTACGAAAATAACGCACTTATAGTTGACTTTTCAGTAGTCGACTACGAAAATAGCACACTTATAGTTAACTTTTATGACCTAACTATAAGCTAACTACAATGTAGTGCAGAACTGCCCCAAAATCAAAGCGAGCTGTTTGTTTTCTTCTTTTTTGCTATTTGCTTTTTTGAATTTTTTGAATTTATTTATGTGAATTGTGAAATTGAAATTGAAAAATCAAAGCAGGCCGTTTGTTTTCTTTCTTTTTTGTTTTATATAATTCTCAAAAATCGGCTCAGAAAGAAATGAAAAGATTTATCGTGAAATATATATGGAAATATGATGATATATTATGTTAAACAGGCAACGATTTTACACCATATTTTAATAAGGCGTATTATTAGCTTATCAACTAATAGTTTAGTTGAATAGCTTCATATGAAATTAGTTAGTTATAGCTAAAAAATTAGCTAACTTTTAGCTAACTTCAAAGTAACCGACTTTAAGTTAGTTGAAAAGTCATCGAAGGGTAATCGGGACTGACTACTGCCTAGGACATCGCAATGTTAAAAAAGTCAGTCATTTCCACTGAAAGTAGTCGAAGAATAGTCAGCTATGGTTGCGAAGTAGTTAGCTTATAGTGCACTAAAAGTTATTTGAGTTGCCGGTAGGGTATTTAGCTAGTTATATAGTATGAGTCAATATCATCTTACCGCAAGTTCAAGGCGGGTGTCGCCACACTATTGAGAGAAAACTTGAATGCCTTCAATTTCTGGCGCTGTGTTTCGCGACTAATGGACTCCGGGGTCTGAGTACCCTGCTCACAGGTGCCGCCACCCTGCTGGTGGTGCTGCTGCGGATGCATGTGATTGCCATTGCCGGCACCGCCAACACCAAATTCACCGAGAACGCTGCCAGAGCCACTCATACTGCCACTCATGCCTGAAATGCCCATGCCCGCGCCAGGTTTGCGAAAGGACGAGCGCAGACTATTGCCGACGACATTTCCGCCCATGCCATTCGTTGCATAGCCCAGCTGCGGCTGTGAGGCACTCACACGCACTGACGACCGCCGATTCGGATGGCTGCAAAGAGAGGAAGATTATTACGGTTATGGCTGCGTATATGTTAGTGCTGTTGATGGGGTTGCCGCTACGGCTGCTTTTCAAAGGACCGAAGTGACTGCAACCTTACACGATTTTGGTTAATTTCATTGAACAATTTCATTACAGCCAACACAATTAGTTTTACATTTTAATTGCAAATCATGATAAGCTGAAGTCAAAGCTCTTTGGAAATTAGTGAAACACACGCAAATTCTGACAGATCACTACTTTGACAATTCCTAAACGAAACTCTAACTTGCATCGCTAAGAATCCAACAGTGTTCATGCCTGGCCTTTTTGGGCAGCCATATTAACCTAAACTAACCTGCATTTAACATTTGATTCATGATACATTCGAAAATAAAGAACTCAGGTAAGTGTTCACCAACAGAAGGGTAAGACCGACAAACAACGCTGAATATAAATCACTCATACGCCAGGTGGCCCAAGCAAAGCAGCGTTCGTTTTCTATATGCAAAACCGAGCAAAGCAATTTAAGTTTCTTTCTTGTCTACAGCGACACAAACGCAATGATTTATGAGGCATACATTGTAGCAACAACAACACAACAACAGCAGCAGCAAATTTCAAATTGTCCTTAGAAACAGAAAACGTTTTCCAGCGCAGTTGAATGGCGTTCGTATAAAAATCTTTATATATTTACATATATGCATATGGGTGTGTGTTTGCGAATAAATTTCGGAACAAGCAGAAGAACAACAAAAGCAAATAAAATTGCCAAACACAACAAATCCCGCAACTGTTCAAACAACCGCTTTTACATGTCTGCATTATGTAAGCAAAAGTGCAGCAATACGAGAAGAATACGCACGTAGCAGCGCAATCAAGAATGAATGCAAAAAGGAAAAGGGCAAGTAATAAAGTCAAAGGGACACAACGAAAGATTGATTGTGTGAAGGAAGCGATAGAGCAGAAGGTGAAGAGGGGCAGCACGGAGAAGTGAAGTGGAATAAAGCATAAAAAATGCCGCGAATTATGACCAACTTTGATGCTTTATAAAGAAGCAGAAGCAAAGCTGAACCATATTTAAAATTTTTTTTAAATGTAAAGAGGAAAAAGAATTTAAATTATTACAAAAGTTACGGCAAATTCAGAATATGTTTTAGGAAGAATAAGTCTATAAAAGCTAGGATGAATTCGGTAAGGATTGAATGGGATACAAGCAGGTCGATATGAGTAAGAATCGCGTAGGATGGAAGATGACGAACTATGATAGGTCAGATAAATATGGCGTAAAATAGAACGGAAGCTATAAGACAATGAAATATGATGAGTTTTAAACTATCAGGATCAATTGGTATATTACTTTGTATTAGTTGGTATATTTCCTTGGAAGGAATTGAATTGTTGACTGAATTAATTTTCCAGAATGACTTTTAAGCTTTTACTAGATACATATTTATATGTATTATATATATGCTACAGCAGGAAACCCTAATCCTTACAAACAATGTTAATTTACATTTTAGTAAAAGCGAAGGTCTTTGAAACTAGCGCTCCTATATTTTAAAAATTATACATTTTAGATTATGACGAATAATAAGCCATACAATCAAATGGAACTCAAACATCGATAACAGCAATAAATTAAAATGTTTACGCTCTTTTATCTCACAGCTGTGCATATCCTTTTGTTTGTAAAGGCAACAATTTCTAAATTTAGAAATGCCTGTTCAATTTGTTTGCACTCAGATTTGATTAGCCGTCAAAAGAAGGGGAAAAATTACAATAAATGCATTTTACCACAAGCTCAATCAAATGCATAGCCACAGCGCTCCTCCTCCTACCCCCTTGGAGTACTCTATTTTATTGGTTTATTTTCAATCTAAAAATTCAATTGCAAATGCTGTGATGCCAATAAATGTAGCAATGAACTGTTACAATGTGCGGCTGTAGTTTAGTTAACTACACTCGTGAAAAGATATTAGTAATAAAATCAGAGAAGTTCGTTTTTAGTTATGCTACGTTGAAAGTATATGACCTTGACCTTGAGCCTGAATAGAAGCAACACTTAAGAGTTATGCTGTTGAATTAAAAATAGTTTAGTTCAGAGCACAATTCAAACTGACCTTTCAATAGAGACATACGAAATACAAATACAAATTTATCATTAACTTTCAGTTACTGTAACCAATTTTCTAGTTCCAGCTAAGAAATTTTTCTCATTTTTAATTAACTAATTACGGAACGTGGCCAAACGTAAGGTAACCTTTTTTCTTCAAGTATGCAATACGGAAAAAACAACGCTCCTTATTCAATTAAGTTTCATTTATTATAAGAGTTTTCTTACATCCGCAAATACCAACAAAAAAGTAGAAAAGTTGTTTTCTGTTGCATGTTTTCTAGCATATTTTTATTATGATCTCACTTTATGGCAACGCTTGTGGCATAAACTTTACGCGCTTTTGGTGAATTAAAAAAGTTTCCTGTTTGAAATTTATTCACCGTTTTTGCGCGCTCTTTTCTGGCTTTATATAAGTACACTGGTTTGTTTAGTGGTTAGACACTCAAAGAGTCTTAATAGCGCACATTTTCTCACGTTTCATAGCTACATGCTTTTGTTGCGAACCGCAGAATTGAAAAAGAACTTGAAATTATAAAGCCCACGCTATTGTAAAGCTTTTGCCGGAGAGTGTTTTTTTTTATTGCTTACTAAAAGTAGTAGTTGTAGTAGTTACAATTTAGCACAGCACGGCGTATACGTAATATACTTGCTATGCAATAAAAGTTACTCATACGTCCTGCAGTCGCTCAGCAAAGCTAAAAATACTTTAAATGCGCTGCTGATAAGTACATTAGCTTGCTTTAATGCATTTTCACATACCACAAGCGCAAACACATATCATAATACATATGCAAATATGAATGTGACTGGCTTAACCATGTTAGAATATAAAGTTTCCAACTGTCTCGTAACTACGCCGTAACAAACTTCGATAAGGAAAGAGGGGAAAAATTCACATTTGCCGAAAGAATTCAAGCAAAATCGCTCATAAAGAATGAACTATATATAAGAGCACTAATATGACGTAATAAACAATGATAGTGACTTCATATAGAAACACAAACCAACATTCTGATGAAAAATCGATATTTCTTAGAATATTTATAAAATTTCTGTATTTTTACACAAATTTTAGTTAGATATTTTAATTTGAGCACTTCCGCTATACAAAACCTTTAAAACTGTAGGTATAGCTTTAAGATTGAATTTCACGCAGAGAATTTAAATTAATTTCATGCTACTAAAGCTCGAGCCCAAGGCATTTAATCAACCTTTGATTCTAAAATAAAAGAACCTTGCTTTAAACTTATTTGCAAAATATTTATTCTATGCATATGTGTGTTTGCATATGCTTATTTGAATGATTTAACTGCAATTTAAAAGATTGCATAAAATAATTTGATGACTTATGCCGGGATTTCCCAACAGCCTCTAACATTATTGCATATGTATAAGATGAATACGTGAAGGCAAGCCGCTTTTAAGGTCGAGGCGCCAGCTTTGGTGAAAAGCTCATTACGGCATTATCACTTCCTCATCACTGAATTCCACATAAAATTTAACGTAGGTTATACAAACATACACACACATACACACATGCATACATATGCACTCTTTTAAGAATGTCGGCAGGATGAGAAAATGAGACAAAATCAGCAAAAGAAGCTGCTACGTACGTACACGCATTAATGATGCCATAAAAATTGTTATTGAAAAAGCTGCAAGATTTTTTCGCTGTTGTTGCTGTTGTTGTCTTTCTTATTTCTCTGCTGAGAAATTCATAAAACTTAAGGTGCATGTAAATGCCTGAAGCAAAAAATTGTTTCTGTTGGCATGGGCATACGCAACTACAGATCAGGAAGGGACTGTTTGCAAATGGAAATGTTATGCCCTAAAACATTTTTCCGAAAAGCTAGTTTTGTATTAGTTTACATCTTTCTATAAGTAGCTTCAACACACATTTAAAAAAAGGCACCCAAAATGTTTTGTCTCCGAAATATTTAATTGACTAATACTAATTGGTCGGTTCCTACTCTTTAAAATTTAGCGCACGCCCATGTCTTTTACCTGTAGGCAACGTTAAAAAAATTCAAACGAAATACCGTCGTAGAAAAGTTAGGAAATTTCAGCTTGTAAACTCACAATGTCCTACCTCCGCCCTTCCAAAGCATACACCTTGTTCGCACTCACCTATCCATCAGATTGGGATTACCGTGTGCACTGCGCCAATAGTTGGTGCCAGATTGCGCCGATGGTGATTTCGTAAGGCGAGCATCGCAGGACGCTTTAATGCACATCGCCGCTGACGAAGATGAATGATGTAGGTTGCCGCCGCTGCGGCAGTTGTTGGCTATGGCCAGAGAGCCTCCACTGCCGCCAACGCCACCGCTGCCCCCATTGGAGTAATTCGACGCGGCGGAATTGCGCGCTTTGCGGCCGCCGCTGCGTTGCGCGTGAGATCGTTGTTGCTTGTCGTATTCGCTGCTGCTGCTGGCCACGCTGTACTTGCTGTAGCTGTTGCTGCCGAAGCTGCTCTGCATTTGCAGCTGTTGTTGGCTGTTCTGCGGGCGTATCGTAAAGCGGCCACCCAAGCTGCAAAAGAATTCGAATTTTTCTTAAATTTGCCGAAAATTTGCTGTAGAGAATCTTCAAAGTTGTAACAAAATCTATCATATGTTAGATCTTTTTTTAATCCGCTAAGGAACATATACAAATATATTATAAGCACAAGCATGACTTCCTGAGTCGATTTGCATTTGTGCCATTATTTATACACCCATCTTTCATCTGTTCCTTCGTACAACCCGAAGAATATAAAATATTAAGTTACAAGCATTTTTTTTGTTCAATATTCAATGCAAAAATTGTTGCCTGTAAAAGGATATATTTATTAAGTAAATATATGAAGGTCATATGAACTTTTCTGCTTACTTATTTAATGAAAGTCCCTCTCTTTGCTTATTAATATTTTCTATCTACTGTTAACAAATAATTTGCATAGCCTACTCATAACTCAAAGTGGCAACCGTAGCCCTCACACTCAAGATAAACTTGCAGACCAGTCCCGCCTGCCCATACTCACCGCCGAAAGAGCTCGCTCTCCGGATGTTCAGCCGCAAAACGCGCCTTTTTCCTCAACAGCGGTATCGTCAGTGCATATGTGGTGACCATCATCAGCATGGGTATGTAAAATGCCACCAAGGAACCGAACACAAAGAAGGCGCGATTATTTATGACACAGATATTCGGTTCCGGCATAATATTTTTCTCGTTGAAGAGACCTGTAAGAGGCAGAGACACACACATGCACGCATTACACAAATGAGCAACTAAATAATGAAACCAAATCAAATACTCTAAGCATAAAAGCAACAACAAAAGCAAAAACAAAAAGTCAAGCAAAGTAGAGCAATTAAGCAAGCGCAAGAATATCAATTTACCCAATACTGTAATTGAACTGGACACCATCATGGCCATCACCCAGACAATGGCTATCTTAATGCCGGCCAAGCGTTTCGTCGAACGATGCCGCGAGCCGAGCGGATTGCGTATGCCCAAATAGCGGCCCAAACTAATGAAGCACATATGCAGTATGCTCGAGGAGCAGGCCAGCACATCGCAGGTCACGTAAATGTTGCACCACGTAAAGCCAAGTGGCCAATATCCTGCAATGTATACAAGGAGAGCATCAAGAAAAACATACAAGCAATAATAGCAACTAGACTTAATATACTTGTATGGCATATACGAGCAGCAATATATGTAAGTGTCTGTGTGTCTGTGGGTGTGTGTGTTGATATTGGCAAAGGCTCTGAGTGTTTGCCAGAAAAAAGTTGAAAGAAAAACGCTTGCAAGAAAAACAATATTGAAACTAGTGTTTCTTTTTTGAAATAGGCACAGCAACGGAAATGAAAAAGAAAACGAAAATGAAAATGACATTGTACATTGCAGCCTCTCTACAATGGCCTAAAAGCGGCTGAAAGCGACTGAAAGGCCAAATAGTGTATGCCATGTAAATGAGATGAGGAAAAAAAACTGATTTTATGCAAATTATTTGAGTGGCAATGTGCAGGAATTTTGGCAGCAGAATATCGTACACGCTGTTCAGGCTTCCATGTGCCTACTCTAACTAATGGATTTAATATGCATTAAAGGGCAGTCCGAAAGAATGCTCTTACCGGAACCGGAAGATTGCAAGAATTCATTAATTTTTAGCAGCACATCTGCCAAATAGCTTTCGGAAACATTCAAAAGTGACTTTCATAATTTATTTAAAGGCCATCAGAAGAAGCAGATTTTTTGGAATACATATTTTTTGACTTATTTTGTACAGCTTTCATTTTAAGATTTTCTATTTTACGCTTTGAAATATTTGTTGACATTATACTACATGCCAGCACAAGCTTACAAAGTAATCGAAATACAAAAATGAAATTTATACAAAGGAAATTGATTCAGCAATTATAGAAATGGATCGCAGAACTCCTTCAACATAACCATCGACATCTACCTTCGAAATTATTTTTACTGAAAGAACGTCTTCAATTTTAGAAGAGAAGAAAGAGTAATTTACTTCTCAGCATACATTCAGTACTCTAAAAATATTGTTTCAAGTTCACTTCGCACTCACACTAATGCACATAAAAAGCCTTGTTTTAGTTCTATGGTTGTTTTAACGGAACTTTGTTCTGGCATTTGATTTATGTTTTAGCAGAATATTTTTCGTGCTCGTGTGTGTGTATGTGTGTGTGTGTGTGTGTGTGCATTCCGCTTTATATCTCTCTATCTCGTGTCTGTATACATTCCTGTGCTTGTGTGCACAACTACAAACGCCAACGAAAGGCTTAAAGGCGGTTGCCTGCGGCGGCAAACAATTAAGTTTCGTGGCTGCGAGTTTGGTGAGAGATTTAAGTGCTACGGTTGGAAGCGATTTCCGTAAGCAGCTGCTAACCAATAAATTAAATGCTTGCTCGTCTCACTGCAATAGAGAGGGTATAATCGAACTACTTTATATAGCAGCCTTACAATTAAATTGAAAGAGCATTCCCTGTGAAAGGCAGAGGTTTACCTTTTAAATTTGATTAAATTGAGAGCCTTAAATACATGCGCATACAATTTCGAAGTTAGTATTAGAAAATATAGAGTTTAACATTTTCATTTTAATCATTTCATGAAATACCAGCATTTGTGATTGAAACAATCAAATAAATCATAAGAAGCCATTTCGTGCAGGAAATTGAAGTGAACCGAAGACGGTATATGATAATCTAAGGATAAGGATTTACAACAGAACCGTTATTTGCTTCGGTTTCAATAGCCGCACAAATTGCCTACTTCCAAACATAAATGTTTGTGAAAGGATATTAAATTTACCCAAAGTACTTCATACGCACACTCGACCCAAAAGCAATTAGCCCAAGTCATACTACCTATATGACTTCCAAAAGCTGTTGCGCAGTTGTTGCAGACATTTTGGAATATACAACCTTCAATTGCGTTTGCCAAAATGCCATTATGCCAATATGTGTCGCTACATCGGCAAATACCACAATTCCATATAAATTAAAACTTTGACATACATACATACTTTGTTATATTGGCAAAGCTACACGTATCGCTCAAACCGTGTCTACAGGCACACAAACGCACACAAGCAAGCGGAACCAAATTTCATTCACCCAACCACACATACATATAGTACCTACACACGTGTATATGAGTCCATTGACAATCGCACCAAACCAAGCCGGAAATGTGGAACGAGGCGAATTTGTCGAGTTGCCGCCATTTTATAAATGGGCATCGATGACAGCCAGTGTAATGAAAAATGTACTCCCAAGGCAAATACACTCACACCCAAACGCTTATTTGCAAATCCGCATAAACATGCATGTACAGACAGGCACAAACACACACACGTACTGCAAACAAGAACAACAAATGTCATTGCAGTACTCAGTGAAATGAGTGACGGACATGCATGGATTAAGAGGCTGGCATGTTGCAGATATAATGGCAAATATACCTCACTCACATATGTACATACATGCAATTGCGGCGAATGTGTGTGTTTTTTCGAGCGTCTGTGTGTGGTGTCATGCACAGCGTCACATCGCACGTCTGCACTTCAGGCAGCACTTAAATCAGTAATAAATAACAACATGTTGTACAATGTATGAATGTGTGAATGCAAGCATGTGGTTGTGTGTGTGTCAGTGTTTGCGTTCTTGCCGTGCATGTGCGTCGCTGTGTGTAAGTAATACATAAAAATGCCGACATACAGACTGTTTATGAGCGCCAAAATGGCTTAATTAGCACTCAGGCGTATTAATAATGTGATGTACACAGGGGCATAGGCTGAAATTTCTATCAGAGGAGTCGTTCTGATGTGGAAGAGATAGCACAAGAGCAAGCGCATGAGCTTAAGCATCATTAGTATGATCTTTATAACAGCAATCGATTCCTTTAGTTTGAAACTAAAACTGAAACAGCAAAAACTCAAAACGGAGCCAAATTCACTAGCATAAAATGAGGCATCTTTAGCCAATATAATGAATCATTATGTGAAATTGAAATCTTAAGTTAAAATTGAAAAATAATCATTTTATAAAAAAAATAAAAATTACATTTAAATGTTAATTTATGTCTTTTTAAATCTCTAAACCAAAATGGCAATGGGAACCAAATTTTTTTATCCGTAAAATTTGTAGCCGGTAATCGAATTATTGTCTCCAACTGTCTTTATCAGAAGAAGAATTTATAAGAAGCCTAACTTTTATAATAAACTGCAAAATTTAAATAGTATTGGAATCCACACAAATATTTCCTAAGCTACACAAGTGCAATAATTATAAGAACTGGAACTTTGAACAAGCAAGCTTTATTTTATTATTTTATATGATCTGTTATCTTAACCTAATCTTACTTCTGTCGATGCAATAAATAAATTGAAACAGCTGTTATTTTTATGAAATATTTCAGGCATAAAGAAACATAAATAGCATAAATATTTTTGGGTCAAAAGCATAGCATAAAGTTTTTGTATCTGAAATGTTTACTCACTTACTTAACTGAAAACATACGCATTTCCCATGGCCCCTGAGCTACCCAAATGCCGTCGATATGTCAGCTGGTGCGAGAATCATGTCGAAATGCGTTTAATTTGCCAAGGACGCCATCAATGCCCTACTCTCTCTCACGACTGCTCAACTTAAATATAGATATTTTTGTTCAATCTTGAAATCAAATAAAGGCATACAAAATTCAGCAATTTAAGGCGACACAAAAAGCAAAAATGGACATTTTTGCATAAATAACCCAAGTAAATATAAATCACAAATGCTATGCGCCACTAATAAATATCAATGCCTTGACGCTTTGTAACCATTCCCACTTCATGCACTTCATGTGACAAAAGCGAACGCCGAAGTCGACCCATTTGAATTAACATGTCCCACATGAGCTGCAGTTCCAGCTCGGCTCGGCTCGGGCTTCCCGGCGAAGTGTTGGCTGGCCCTTTGCAAAGCCATTCATTCTAATTTTATGCCTGCCAACACAATATGAAAGTTAAAGTGTGTATGTCCGCATGTGTGTATGTGTTAATATGATAAAAAGTAATTTTGCCACGCATACACATGTACACAAGCACATGAATATAGTATATGGCGTATGAATGTACCTACATACATATACACATATCCAAGCGCATATTTAGTTTGTTAGAGGTTGATAGAGAGCATTAATACTATTTTAGTATGGAAACAATCAGTATACACACTCAAATAAAGGCAGTGTAATGAAGTGATTTATTTCGATATCGGTGTAGCATAAATGAGAATAGTTAAGATGCATCAGGGGAAGAAGTTTATCGACAGTATGTAAGTTAAGCTGCTGTAGCAAACTATTAAGAAAGCTGGCATGAGGCTAAAAATATAAATGGTTGGAAAAATGCTCAAATTATACGAGTCGTTATCATGAGAGATTTCTCGTAATTAAATCTGATCAAAGAAAACACAGCCACTCAATGTCCTCTAGATAGAGAGCTTAGATTTGGAAGATTTCTTACACTAAATGTCGGCAAACAATTAAATTTGATAAATTTCTTTTAAAAATTCAAGTATTTTTGAAGAGAAACATTTTTTTTTAAGTAGTAAGACTATACTCAATTAGTGTTACGATCATGCAGAACTTTTTCGCAGCATTATTTTAATTATATAGGCCATGAAATTATAAGCTGCAAACGAAATTCTTCTTAATATTCTTAAGTTTTCTTCTTCTTTATACAAAATTTTAATCAAATAATCAAGACTAGTTTTGCTGCAAACTTTAAGCGACATATTTTCACACAATATCATTTAAACGGCTTCAATTTCTTGCCCACAAAACTGAAATGAATAAAAATTCCACAGCCAGATAAAATCTATGCACATGAAACTAAAACAAGCAAAACTCGAACCGGCTTATATTTGGAATACATATTGAGTTGGCAACAAGATTTGCCATATTTCAAGTTTAATTGAAACCATATCAAAGCAATAGATGCATACAAATTGGCTAAGACCCAAAAAAAGGCCGAATGATGCAAATCGCTGATGATAGCTACTAAATTTTCAATTTCACTTTAGCCGCGTATTGAGCATTACCGCCGATGATTTATTATACAAGTACATATTTGTAAGCAGGCAACGTGTTGCAGTAGCAAGTGCCAGCTACAACATGTTGCCAGGCAACATGTCAGCGCGCTCATTGCTGGAGGCGACTCAATGGCGAAATGTATGAAAAGACAGGCAAGACATTATTCAAAATCGAAAATTGAAAGTAAAAGCAATCTATAGCTTTTCAATATGCTGACGTGTTTCGCCACGCACAATTAACAGTTGATATATAAAAAGAACCATTTTTAAACTGCTACTTCTTGCATTGAGAAAAATTATTAAAATTTGGAAATATTTTAGTTTCACACAATTTATTGTGCTGAAGAATTTCAATACTTATGTCTGTGCATGCCATTGAAATATGAAATCATTTTAAATTTAACATGCTTAAGATATTAACATCAATAACCTTGAGAACTTTTATTAATTTTGTTCTATATCTAGACGATAAGCTCGAGAAATGACTAACAACTGCAAATAATTTGGGAAATGATCAGAAACCTCAAAGTGGCATATAAAAGCGAGTCAGAGTCTTAAGCTGTATACGAGTAATCAAACAGTCGAATAAATTTTTTACCAAAAATTGTATATGCCAGTACCTACTTTAAGCATTCATATTAGATATATATTGTCGATTATATTGTCGAAGCTTCAGCATTGGGCGTTTAAATATACATACATTTTATCTTGAAATCCATAACATGAACGTCAATAACAACTTAAACAGTCACTGTGAAATAGTTCATAATAGTTTTATTCTGGCGACAGTCACAAATGAGCTGTTATTTTTGAAAGTGGAATAAGTCCACTTTCTGTTATTTCGAGATATTTAATTGTTTACATTTCACTCTCAGTGTCAATACAAGAAGTAAAACTTCCATCTCCCAAATGCTAGAATTAAACCTTTTATTTACTATAAATTGTTTCATAAAAAGTTTTATCTATAACTGCCATTATCTACATTTTTGTAAAAAATTGACTTATTCCACTTTCAAAAATAACAGCTCAAATATTAATTGATACTTTTTACCATGAAGATATAACATAAAAAAAGCTAATCAGTCTTGACATGTCAGAGCCACTTAAAAATATGGGATATTCGTTTTTCGAATAAAACATCAAAAAAATTTATTTGTTAGGTGATCTAAAAGTTTTCGTATAACAACTTAAAAATCAAGCATCGTCGATTTATCTACAGGCAAACGGCCACATAAGACACTAATTTATTTATGCTTCCGCCCACACATACATAAACACACCAATGCACTCGCTTAGCCACTTTATTTCCATCTACGGTCAGTACTTGATTCATATGTGTGTGTGTTTTGTGTTGGTTTGTGCCTGTGCTTGTGTATTTTTTCAAACCAACACTGCAAAAACACATTCAGCTCACAGAAACTCCTATTAAATGTGCCTATGTGTGTGTTATTTACAGCTATATTTGCTTTGCTGGTCTTTCAATAAAAATGCATTTGTGTCGACATTATTGCAACAGCACATGCACACACACACAAACGTACCCTTTCACACACGCACATAAACATCGATAAATAAACATTTCAATTGAACTTGGTATTTGTAAGCCATCTTTGACTTTCACATGGTATGTGTATGTGTATTGTATGCACTTGTGTGCGCGTGTGGGAATCTGCTTTTATTGATCTAAAATTTATTTGCTTGGTAAATGGCGTATATTCTCTTAAGGATATTTTTAAGTCATTTATTTTTCTAGCGCAGCAGAGCGTGATTTTCAATTGTCAACTGGAAGAATGTGCCGGGAGCCACTAGCAACACTGAGTACCAACTGATTTTGTCGCTTCGTACTGTAATAATATGAGTTGAAAGCAGTAGTTGGGGTGATGTGAGTGAGAGTGAATGTGCAGCAGCGAAAGGACAAACGATGCTGACTTTTAGCATTTCCCAAAGTGGCTTTTAGTGACCCTTCTCTGCAGGCAGGTATATATGTTTGCGAGTGTGCTGGTGGGCAATAGGGGGACGCAACACTCAAGGCGCAGCTGTCTTTATTTGTCTTGAATTTATTATTCAAAAGAAATATTTTAGCTCTGCGATTGTAGTAAGTACCCATATACTGAGTTATTTTTTTGGGGTATGCAATTCTTAAGAGTTCGATCACTGATGTGGGAGGTTTCTGGTCATTATGAGGTGTATATATGTAAGTGCATAGAAAGTGTATGCTGCCATGCCACTAAATAACTAAGCAACTCACCCAAAAACGCCGGTATCGCGCCGAGCGGCATCACAAACAGGCTCACCAGCAAATCAGCAATGGCCAGCGAGAACAGAAAATAGTTGGTGACATTCTGCAGTTTGCGGTCCAGCGCCACAGCCAGACACACCAATATATTTCCCAAGCCGCCGGCGAAAATGAAAATGATGACAAACAGAAAAATCCAGTCGTAGCCCTTGTGGCTCGCATACGGATTGCCTAGGCTGTAGTTGGCCAAGGTGGACGTAGCATTTGACATGGCGATTGCGCTGCCATTGGTGGCGTTCGCAAAGGCAGTCGCAGCAGCATCGCCCCACAACCAGAAATCATCAGCAGCGCCGAGACTTAAGTCGTGCGAGTCAAAAGTCGCGGAGTCGTTGAGCAGCTGGCTGGTGTTCAACCACTCAACGACATCGACGAGACTGCGCGACGACGACGAAGACCACTCCGACCAACTGTTATTCAGCGGCGACTCCACTGTTGACTGCGACGACGGCAACCAAGTGTCGTTTAGCGGCGACGATGACGCTGGGGAAACGCGCGCGATTTGCGTTTGCAGGTAGCACGCGATTTCTTCTAATACTGGCGCGGCCTTGTTGGCGGTTTTTGTCGCTTCAGAAAACGCGCCAACGTACGAAACGGTATTTGCTGCCACTGCCACCGATGCAGTTTCATTGGCAATGAAATCTTCGAAGAAGCTTGCTGTTGTTGTTGTTGTTGTGCCGCAAAACAACGTTCGATTTTGTACTGCACTGCTGCACGGCAGCGGCGGCGCCTCACTAACACTAACACTATCACTGACTGAGCTAACACTAACACGACTACTATGACTAAGTGGTTGGGCCGACACGGCGCTGAAGTCTGCTGCTGACTGCCATTGCTGCAGCAGAAATTGTTGCGCGCGCCTCAGCGACAAATTGAACTCGGCGAGCGGCCGCCGCAGATTTTGTACAATGACTTGTGTG
Organism: Neria commutata; assembly: GCA_963457695.1. Lineage (NCBI taxonomy): Eukaryota > Metazoa > Arthropoda > Insecta > Diptera > Micropezidae > Neria > Neria commutata. The sequence continues at coordinate 56,858,380 of OY735245.1, read as the reverse complement.
TTCATAACACAATCGCGCGCGGCGGGCGGCAGCTGCGGCAGCTGAAATGTTGGTGATGACAACATGTTGTTGCTGTCATCGTCGCCGTACACGTCAGCTGTGTTGTTGCCATTGGTTTTGTAGCAGTCATACTGCGCGGTGCCTGTGGCACTGTTGAATGCCTCGAGTATGCAACGGAATGTTTCGCTAAGCAGGTTGTCAGTTGCTGTGCTGGTTGTGTTGTTGTTGCTCGCTTGCGCATTTTGTGCTTGTGTCGCCTCTTCACTGCCGCCGCTCTCCGCGCACCAAATGTGGCGCTGTTGTTGCCAAAAGTTGAGCCACGACTCATTGGCCAAGCGGCAGCTGAAGGTCCGCTGCGGTTGCGGCATTGCAGAGGCTGCGGCTCTATGTGAATCAGCTGTTGCTGTTGCTGCTGTTGCCGCCGTTGTTGGTCCATGACCAAGCCTGCTGTGCACATCCATTTCATTATAAAGCTTTAATAGCAAGAAATGCCCTTTTGGCAAGTTCTTTTGATTCGCACAGAAAATGAAGCAGCGCTTCCCAAATGTGCTTGCAGTAAAGCGTGAGTGTTAGAAGTGTTGTACTTTTTGCGGGATTGCTGTAAGAAGAGGATAAGAAAAGAAAATGTCATTAATAATACCAAAAAATTTAAAATAATAATAATAGTTATCTTTCCGAACTAATACTTTCATAAAAAATTATTTTAAAATAATCAACTTATTTGCTCTAAGCTCAAATTTTTTAGCTTTATTCTAATAAACCAAATATAGTTTACATTTCGAAAAATTTTATACAATTTTAAGGATAAATTTTTTACTTTCTGAGCTAATGAATATAACTTGAAATTAGTTACTTAAACTGTTAACCCAAACCTTTCTCTTTTTGTAAAGTGTATGCCTGCTTAAACTTTTTATTTTAATTAAATTTAAATCCCATTTTGCATATATTTAAACAAAATTTTTCCAAAATTCAATGCATGCAAACCAACGAGTAGAAGAGCCTAGAGCCTAGATAAATCTTGGCATACTAAAATGCAAGCATTTCGCATTTTTCTCAAAACTTTAACATGACAAGAAAAAATTGGATAAATACAGTTAAAATGAATGTCCAATGGCGCTTTGTGCTTGCAAAGCAAATTGTTGTTGTAGTGTTTTGGCTATATGTAGACATCGAATAAAGTTTTTTTAAATTTGATTTTATTTTATTGCAGAATGTTTCTTTAAAGCCGCGCCAGAGCCATAGCCACTTTTCGAAAGACATTTTGAGCCCACGCCAAGCCAAACGCACGTGTTGTAAATCCTTACTTCGTATCCTGCCGCCGCAAGCTCAAGTGCCCGTTTAAAGATTTAAGCTTAATCCTGTCAAAGTCGGGGCATTGAGTACGCACCTGCAGTCAAATTTTTACACTCATTCCACTTGCAAATAAGCATAGAATTAAAATTCTTCAATCTATCTCACACGTTTTTTTCCCCACAACTTTTATTGGATTAATCGCTTTGAAATGTATTCACTTTTAATCTCGTTGATGTGTTGCTAGACACAAACGCTTTGATCACACCTTTGAGCATGTTTGACTCGAGAATTGTGCTTAGCCTGGCGCAAACATGCACACGCACACACATAGCCAGATAGCATTACATGCATATGTAAACAGGTTTCTGAATTCGCCGAATATTTCACATTCTTGTTTGTGTGTGTGTGTGTTCATTTGCAATCACAGATTTTGTAATTAGACATGATGCTTCCAATTCGCTGACGAAAAAAAAATGAGCAGTGCTTTGGCAGCTACTACACTGAAAGTACAATGTAAATTGTGCATAATTATATACAGAAATGATTGGAAATGAAAAGCAGTCAGTCAATTGAAGCTAATGATTAATTGAGACAGCTGCTTTGTGAAAAAAGATAATAGCGATACAACTGCTATTTTGTAAAGAGCTCAAAATAATTTCTTGATATACACTGGAAATGCTGTAAAGATAGCTGAAGAAGATAACATTTTTATTTCCTATAAGCAGTCAGTGAAAGTTAAGGGAATTATAGCAAAGTTATAAAAGTGTCAATACTCAAGAATTTTTTTATAACAACCTTTCTGAAAATGATGCCAAGAAATCCACAGTAAAATAATTTAATACTTTATTCGATAAAGGACTGCCATTTCCGTAGTCACCTCAACTTCAGATAGCATATGTGTAGATATCAACTCTCATAGAAAACAACACACAATTATTCCACAAATGTTCAGCTTAAACAATTGTTTATAATATTTCAAAGACTTGAGCACTACAACTACAACATTAAAACAAAAAAATCACTAACCAGTAGCTAAATTACATTTTTCAGTGCTGCTCAGCATTTGTCAGCAAAACATTGGCCACAAGTTTGCCTTTTATTGCTACGCTTACGCTCAGTGCGCCCATATATGATTTGAGGCAGCCACCAGGCAGCCACCACACCAGCAGCCAGTTTGAGCATCTGTTTTGCTTCTCTTGCCTGCTTTAATTGTACTGTCAATCACTCGACATTTTTTCTACACACATTATTTTTACATATGTACACACATATTTACATGCATAGATTGTACGTATGTATGCATATATTAAATAAAGTAATATATTTTCAACTTACAATAATACAGCAGCAAAATCAAAATCAAAATAGAGTGCTTTGTTTATGGCATAAAAAAGGTAAAACTCAGTTTGAATTCGAAATTGAAATTGAAGCAAGAAAACTGGCAGCATAAAATGTAAATATCTTGCCAGTGAAATTGAAGAAAAACTTATTTTTGCATTATTTGAGTTCAACCACAACAAATCAAAGCCAGGAAATTTTAGTTTTATTTTCATATATGCAACAACATAAAAACTGGCACACTTCGATACACAGCAAAGCGGAATAGACCACAAAGTGTAGTGGCAATTTAATATGGCAACACTTCTGCAGTCATGTCTTGAAATATGAGCCATTTTTAAAACACCCCGCTGCACTTGCTTGCGGCACACTCAAGAAAAACAGACATGAAATATAGCTTTAAAAAAAAGAAAAACGTTTTAATATATACTATATTAACTACATTGAATTTCTACAATATATTGTTAGTCAAATTATAAACAAATTGATACTATTAGGCATGTATTCGATTCTAGGCAAAGCCAAAATTGCCTGTAGGGAACAACAATGTAATGCTTAAGAAAATGTCTTGTGTCAACTTGAACGTATATTCATAGAAAATGAGACAGTGTTGCTTGAAGAAAAGTGACAAGCACATTGCGAAAGCAAAATTCTAACACATAAATATTTGTCGAATTATGCTCGTTGTATGTGTTAATGTAATGAATTATAAACTGAAACTGAATTCAGCGAGCTAACTACATTTTTATCTACTACTATTTTTCTGAATTAATGTCAATTTTGACGCGAACAATTTATTGAAAGCATATACATACTTTAAAATACTGTACTTAAACCTTCTAATATCATCCCTACTGATCACAAACAGTTGTGATACTTCAAATGTTTATAGAATATTTTTCTAAAGTTACCACACTGACATTTGAGGCGAACTCATCAGATAATTGATTTCATTAATTAACTTCTACCAAAGTTGTGTAGTTAAATGGGAGTTAGTATAATTACTCGTGCATTGGAGTTCGAATTCTATGGCAGTGGCATTTTAGGCAAGTACCAAATTTAACGTAGATCATAGAGAAGTTCGATAACTAACATTTTCTTATGGGCTTACACTAAGCTCTTTTGTTTTAACGTAAACTATAGTTACTTGTTTGCTTTTATGGCACTTATTTAATAGAAATCACTTCAAGTGTAGTTTAATTTGCGGTTAATTATGTAATTAATTATTAATGCCATATTAAATTTCATAGCTGGCAAACAAAGACTCGCTAAGTTTAAGTTTACTAAGTCAACAGTTTTATAGTATTTTAAGTCTTCTAAAGCGCACTACATACACTGTAAAGAAAAATTATCAATTCAAATTATGTAACAGAAAATATTGAAGTTAACTTTTTTCGGCATATTTAAACAGAACAGTTGTAATTTTGTACCAAATTATGTTTGTTAGCAGAGCGATTTGACTAACTAAAGCCTAAAATTTTCATTTCTGCACTCTGCAGATAATTCTGCTCAGTTTTTTCCTTCAGTATATTATTTTTAAATTAAGTAAAATTCATTTTCCATAAGTTTAATTCAAAACTCATGCCTGCAATACCACAAAAGTACGCCTCTTTGACCTGCTTTGCCCATTTCAAGGCATTTGACCCACAACAACTGACAGTGCATCTATCGTTTTATGTCTGGTCACGTCTGCTCAAAAAAAAGCTAACAAATGAAAATTTGAAGGAAAAATACACAAACAACTGACTGAAAGTCTCAGCGCAAAAGAATTCCCAACTAAATTTAGTATTTTGCCAGAAATCATTTGTTAAAAATAATAATTTGACTTGACATTTTATGCGTTTGCCATAAAACATGACGGCCAGACCAGCCGCCGTGCCGCAATGCATGCCAAATACTTTCGTCTTCACTTTTGGGGGCCGGAGAAAGTATGAAAGAAAAAATATCGTGGACCAAAGAGACGAACGAACCGACTGAGGGGGAGGGATGTACGTACGAGTTTATTTTTAGTACACTAGATTTGCCACTAGTCAAAGTCACAATTAGTGTTGTTGTTGTTGTTGTGGCATTTCTCTTTGTCGTGCCCAAACACACACACACCAATACATTCAACACATATACATACACCTTTTGCGCACAAAAGCGCATTTTGAGTGCTATTAAAGTGGGAAAAATGCCGTTACGGACGCTTTTTGCCTAGCGTCATTACCACAACACTCAGCCTGACTTTGCTTCTGGCGAACACTTGACGTCATTTTCATTACTTTAGCGCCACATTCACACACACACACACACGCTAAAACAGCTACGCATGTGCATTGCACACGCAAGAGTGGCAGTGTATATTTTGCCGCCTATTTGAGCCGCCTCGAGCCATTAATGCCACACAGTGCTACAAAATTGCAGCAGCCACAGCGTGGAGGGGAAAGCGGAGTGAAGCTCAAGTAAGCACAAAAGTGTAGCAAAGTATAGAAAAGTGATTCATGGCAACGGCATACATATAGCCTTTTCACTTGTGTGGCATATATCTTAGCATTTCCGCTACTTTTTTTCTTTTTTCAACTGAAATGCAATTTCTCATGCCACAACAAAAACAAAACAACAACAACAACAACGACAGCAACAGCAACACCGACAAAACAACAATATCATCTACACCAGCATCGCAGGTAACAAGGGTTACCAACTGCTTCAAGACAACAACATGAAAGTTTTGAATATAGTGACTTCAAAATGCCTCTCAAAATGCTCAAGTTTCAACTATTTTTTCCCTAAAATTTAAAAAGTATTTCCATCAGCAACACTTTAAGACTCCTTGAAGACACAACAGATATATAGATCACAGAGCGATACTCTTCTGGTATAAGATATCAATGTAATTATTACACCAAAATTCTAAAACTGCCGCTCAATAACGAAAATGTAAACCGTTATTTGGCAAGTAAAGATTATGAACGTTTGCAATTGCCTTTTCAAATAAATATGTTAATTGGATTCTTTATTAAAGTTTTGAAAATAGATACTGAACAATTATAAAACCTATCGAACTCAGCTAAGCCTAGATATATTATATAGTATGTAGAAATGCTTAAATTCCTGCAGTTTTCTGCTTTTTATATATGTACGTGTATCAGTTGGTAACTCTGGTTACCCTAGCAGCATCAAATGTGCAATATGTTGCATATGGGCTTAATGACGACATGTTGACTGCCAGAAAGCCATGGACGAGAGGTCTGCTGGCGAGGGGCCTGCTGTAAAAATGTGGCACATTCATTTGTAAAGTAACGTAAAGCAAAGCAAAGCACTGCTACGAAGCAATGTAGCGACGTAACTTACAAGTGGGCTGTTGCAAAAGACCATATTCACTTTCAATAAGAGTAAGTGCACACATATAAATGTATGCACACATGCATATATCACAGCACGTGTGCAGTGGCCGGATCCATTCATACAATCCATTTGATCTCGGAATGAAAAAAGAAGAAAAAGCTTAATATGCATGCAAATTACATTGAGCCGCCGAACACGCCCAGCCGCTGTACACTGTGCATACGTGTGCTCGCACGTGTGTGCTTGGTTTTGGTGTCAACTCTCGGAACTAGCACTAAGTAAAATTTGCTTTGCGCTTTGTAGTTGCTGCTTCTGTTTACTTTCGAGAAGAACACACTTCTATGCAATTCTTGGAATATGGGAATTTTGAAAAGGAACGTGATATTGGCTGACATTTACGCTCTCAATGAGTGGCAAAGTCACAGCACTCCCGTGAATTTGAACTAGATACGCCTGTAACTTTACTGAAAATTGCAAAAGTGCGCTCTTTCTAACAACACCTCAAACTACGAGAGTTATCCCAGAAGTACCCGACCTAACAAGAAAAACACAAACAAATTTGGAAAGAATATCTTTACTTCTCAGCATAGTCTCTCTTTTGCTCAAAACACTTTTCCTCTGGAAATTATGTTGGAAATATAAATGAATTATGAAGATTTAAGTTATGAAATTATAATTATATTAATCAGGTTTTTTTGTGGCCAACACTCGTAATAAAAACACTTGAATGAAAGCAATATTAGAAGTACATATAAGTTGACAATGCTGCATATGTAATACACCATATTTGTAAACGTATGACATGGCATGTTGTTAAAGCCGCTAAATATTACAAACTTTGTATAAAAATAACTCTCACAACAACAAATGCAAATAAGCGCCTGCATCAACAGAGGAAGCATTTCATTATACCCTACACCTATGGTAATAGGGTATAATAACTTTGTGCCAAAATTGTAACGCATTAAAGGAGCCTTCCTAGGTATAGACATAAGTATATAGAAATGATCAGAAACACTTTCTCTTTTCATTTCCGGTTGTCCGTCTGTCCGTCTGTCTGTCCGTCTGTCCGTCTGTCCGTCTGCGTGTATGCAAAAAAAATAAAGAAGGAGTTTTCCGATTTGGACAAAATTTGGTACACAGTTACAGTGAACCTCGGGTTAGGTAAAGTGTTAAAATTATTCAAATTACCCGAAGGACACGCCCACAACGGGTCTTTAAGTCCCACTACCTCGGATTTTTTTCGGTAAAATGGCTATAATTTGTGTAATTACTCATGGAAAAGATTAATACTTGGTATTCAAGTTAAGAGGTAGGTCTTCTATATCTCAGGAAAAAATGGGCGTGGTCCGCCCACTATATAGCCGGCAAAATTTTTTCGGTAAAATGGCTCCCAATTGACTAGTTACGAATATAAATGAATGAAATTCGGTTCCCAAATTGATATATAGGTCTTAGAAGCCATACAAGAAAATGAGCGTGGTCCGCCCACTATATAGGCGATAAACAAAAAATCCTCTTAACTTCCATAATATATACACCAGAGAGTCCAGATTTGGTTACTTCGTTCCTGGTAGGAATATCTTTTAATTCTCCAGAGAGGGGCGTGGTCCGCCCACCATGGGGGCAGTAAAATAAATATGCCGATAACATCTGGTGTACACCTGTCAGAGCATCAATATTTGGCATGTATAGTCCTATTAGGTATATCTTGTAGTCAGCCAAAAATGGGCGTGGTCCGCCCACTATGTAGGTTGTAAATCAAATACGCCCACAATTTCAGTGAATTATCACCCCACTTGGGAACATGGTGTAGGGTATTACTCTGTCGGTGAAACCCGACTGATTGCTTCCTTACTTGTTTTAATTAATACGAGTATGTGGGCTTATATGGCAATTAAGTCAGCGATGCATTGTGTGCAAGTGTAAATTGGCAATTTCTGATGTACTCATGTATGTGTGTGTCTGTTTGTGAGCGCTGTAAAAAATATTGTACACAATATCGACTTATTTCCAGTAACCATTTTGCAAAATGCACATGCGCCAATTTATTTTTATTGTTGTCCGCTCTTAGTGGGGGGGGGGGGGGGGGCTTCCTACGATGCCTTTCATTATTTTCTATTTTCCATTCATTGATAAATAAAGTTATAGTAAACAGTCAACAGTAAACAACTGCGTTAGTTGTTTTCTATGCAAATATTGACGTAGTACATGTATGTTTTTTCTGCAAAGTGAATGCCAATGCAGGAAATGTAAGGAAACTGACAAATGAAAAAAAAATACAAATAATTGGCGCAACAACCCGTGTGGGCTTGGGCACTGCATTCTTTCATTAACTTGTGTGTGCTTGTTATATATTAGCACAAGTTAAAGGGATCTACCAATAGTCGCATGCAAGCGAATTGGGGAGCTTCTCGTGGCAAAAAGGATTCGGTGGATTGCCAATTCATAGCGAGAAGTGAAAATTGAATCTTTTCAAATTTTTTAGTAATCGAACTTAATTCTACCTAAGAACTATATTTGGAATTTACCATATCTATCCAACCATGCTATGCTTTGCTTTTATATTCCTATTATCCTCAACTTTTTGTATCCCTTCCTGCCCTTACACATACCAACTTGCCATGCCTATCTCAATCTATACCAACCCGTACTTACCTATGCCAAGCAATCCTTTACTTAAATGAGCCACATTTTGTTGTTATGTTCTTATAGAACGTCTCCAGCTATTTAAGAACATTCAAGCCTTTTCTTAAAAGTCACTTATGTACTAATCGAAAAGAAATGTTATAGGCATTTTAAACCCAATCACTGTCAATTGTTGCACATTTCAAAAAAAAAAAATTGTTTCAAATATGTTGTCACAAATGGTTTTTAAATGAAACCCTTACAAATTTCAGTACATGTAGATTTCAATGATAGACCAATAACGTTGCAAATGTGCAAATGATGCTTACAACAATGGGCAACGAAGCTTATCTCTGGAATAGCTACAAACTTTTATTGCATCACAACACAATAAAAATCCGCAAAATAATCAATGAAGCATTCGAATAGACTGCGCAGCCATCGTAACGAGCAACGAAATGCGGCAATAAAACTAACGCTGACAACAACAACAACAAAAACAACAGCTGAAACTAAAGCAGCAATGCAGCATGCTGTTGGCAAAGTTCACAAAAAGTTCACAAAAAGTTCAATATATTGCAAACTGAAATGACATAAACACTCGCGCAATCCGTGCAAAATTTTTCAATGCATTTGAAAAGCATAGAATTAGACAGATAAAGAGAGAGAGAGTCAGAAAACTTAGTTATTGAAACTCAAATTAGAGTTTTTTATATTTCCTGAATTTTTAGTGTTAAAATAAAACGATCAAAAAGTTAAATCGAAACCTGCTTATTATTCTCTGACTCCACTAAGACTGTGCTTATTTATTTAAACGAATTTTAAGTGTTTCTTGCTATGATGAGTACAAGAAGATGTGGAATACCAAAGCTGGATATATACATGCATAAGCATCAAATGTATAAGGAACTGATAAGAACTATGAAATACAAAAAGAATCTCAGTTTCAAAAGTAAGTAACATAGTCTTAGTACATATACATATGGAATTACTTTCTAGTCTGACAAAAATCAGCTACTTTTGCCTTAATTTTAAACATAATATTCGGCAATTAGTGTCATTAATTTATAAACTATATATTGTACTATATTTATAAGTAAATCACCGTGGACTGTTTATCATTTGAAGTTATCAAGAGTTGCATTTTTTAGTTTCAGAAAAAATATTTTTAGAAATTCATATTACTATAAGAAACAGTTCTCGCATGATTTCATTTGTGATTGTAAAAGTTCTTACATTTCAAATTAGACTGTTAAATAATTTTTGTAGTTTTCTAAATCCAAAGAAATATTTCGACATATAGTTATTTTATCTTCAAAATTTTTTAAATTCAATATTTGATAGATAATATATAGAGACGGCAATTTCTGGCAGCAATTCATCAATTGGTTGAAGAGGAAATAAAGATAAAAGAGCATTTTTGTAGAAAAGAACTGCCAGCTAAAGGGAACGCATGAAAAATGCCCAATTTTGAATACCACTTTACACTTATGTAAATAACATGTGCATGTAAAATTTTAAATGTTGGCATTTTAATTATAAGCGACTTTAAAGAAAATTTGCCTTTCAAGCTACTTAAAACAAATATTTTTGTATTTTAAAGCAGCATAAGTATTATTTCAATAGAAAGGTTTCGATCATTTTAGACGCAATTAAAATCGGCAGCCAAGCAAAACATTTTTTCAAATGCCTCATTTCAAAGAGTTAGGAAATATTGCTTATTTTAAGTAAAGCAATAAATTGTATAAAAATAAAAATTTTGTAAATTTTCGTCTCAATTGAGTTCAGAGCCAAATTGTATTGTTGTTGGCAATTAATTACTTTCCCTCGTCAGTGCTAAACTTTAGTTATTTACTTGGCAGCTCCCGAACTGCCTTCATTTGTAAGACTTTACGCAGCGACTTAGGCCAATTTAAGCAATTTGTCACAAGAAAGCTGAAGCAACTGAAAATCTCACAACACATACATACGTACAGCTGAGGCGCGGGGGCGGACAACATTGTACGCCAATTATTGGGCAACATTCCCACTTTCTCGCCAGCAGCGCGACCAACGACTTGCAGCAGACACGCCGGCAGACGCCATAGCCACTTGGCCATGCTTTCCTCATAATTATCGCCAACATCAACAACACCTCAATAGCAGCAACACACAAACACACACACAACTCACACACTCGCACTAGCGCTGACTCTTAAGTGCGACACAACAACGGAATTCCTACAGAACTGAACAACATTATTCACCACGGCAACTGAATTACTCAACAATTTGCGCTAACGCAAATGTCAGGCTTTGGCGCTGACGCGTCCCCCCTCGCCAATCTTTGCACAAGAAGAAGAAGAATAAGAAAAATTGAATTTAAAACTGTAAACAAATGAAGTGAGTTATTATGCGCCTAGCAGGCAGCTTAAGGCAGAGTCGAACAGTAGCAGCCATTTAGCATGCACGTAGTCAGGAGAAACACGCCTGAAAAGTGAGCCCCCTACAAAAACAATAATGTTTAAATTTCACATAAGCACAGTTTTATATGAATACCTATCATAAAGAAATTTTGCATTTGTAGAAGAGCATGCATTCTCTTCCCGAGATGTGGAAAATTTCAATGCCGTTATTACCGGAAACTAGTTTGCGTACATCTTCAATCCTTTAATTAACATACATAGTACAAGTATAGCCAAATGCTGTATTCCAATACAAAAACAAATTAGCAATTTGTATTGCCGGCGGCATTCAGTTCAATCGATGTGTATTCAATCTGTAGGTCAAAGGTCTCATGTTTGATAATTGAAAACAATTTTAATTAAATTTTGTTTGTATAAATTTTGCTTTTTTTTTAATTCTGTAATTAAAAGCGCTATCGGATGCCTGCCAGCCTGAATTCCCGCCTACGCACCTGTCACTTGCAGCTTGTTTAATGACGCTACGCGCCTATCGCGCTACACGCTCGATTTAAATATACTAATGCTCGCGCATAATGAGTATGGCAGCTCACGTACAAAAGCCTTGTTGTTTCCCAAATTTCCCGCCACGCCTAAATGGCAATGCCATAAATTGAGCGTATTTTAAACATTTAATTTTATTTTAATTACAGCCAAATTTTTGGAAACTTCCGACCATACAAATGCTAAGCGAGTTGGAAATAGAGATGCTTTGTTTTTGTAGTGAAGAAGAATTAAAAGTGAGCAATGTGAAATGAGCATTTTGAGCAGCTTTGGTTGGGCAATGAGCAAATGTAAATATGCCGACGAAATTTGGTTCAAATACATTTAATTGAGTTTGTTAAACTAGCGGTTATTTTCACTGAAGAGCAAATGCAATGCATCAAAAACTTGAAATACAGCAAACTTTTTAATAAAAAAATGCTAATTTCTATTTTGGAAAAACATTTGTGGACACAGCTGATATTGAAGATATTTTTGTTTCATAAAAAATCTGTTTAGAGTTCAATTTACTTTAATAGACATATCAACAAAAAAGGCAACACTTTTTACAGATTTTGACTGTACTCTAAAACTGTAACCGGTCTTTATTTTGCTTATCTTTAAAAAAAACGTTTACGTCTCTTTTCATATTATCAGAGTAGCTACACAAGAGCAGCTGTTTTGCCTCTTCTCAACATTTTTTCATTCTGATTTGTACTTTTTTGTAGCTTGTTTGCGACATGCAGAAAATATTTTGTTTAAATACATTCAGCATTCATGCAACACACACACAAAAAAGCAATTGCCGTGAAAAAACAAAAAAATATCAATTTGCAAGAATATTTGCAAGTATTCATGTCATGCCATAAGCGTTTGATATTTATTTTAAATTGGCTGCTGTCAAAAAAAGGAGGCCTGTATATTCTAAACATGTCGCTATAGCAAACACAATTACTGATCTCTCATAAACATTATTTGATTAAGGAAAATGTCATTTAAATAAATGCTATTGCAACAACACAGACTAAATCTGTGCAACTCAGCTGAGACGTAGACAAATGCAAATGCTTCAATATTATTTATGTGTTGTGGTTATTGTAGCAGTAGTTGTATGCCAACAGCTTAAATTATCAGCATATCTCATGCATATCTGATGAAAATCAATCAACAAAACGCATACACACAAACAGCTGCAAATGCATCTTAAGTAATGCTGGCAAACACTCAGCAACGTAGCCGAGTATGCTATATAAAAGGCAGCTCACATTTGAGCACTGGTATGGAAATAGCTTATGATTGCTAAAGATTTTTTTAAAAGTTGGAAAGTTTACTTAAATTTTCACATTAAAGTTCCACTTCTAACTTTATAATACAGATGATTTTTTCAAAGATTTAAGATCAAGCTGAAAAAGCCTACTCCGCATTATACTAGAAAGATATGGCCTTTGTAATACAGACTATTTTTTAAAAGATTTAAGATCTAGCGGATAAAGCCTACTCCGCATTATATGCACTAGAATATGGTCCATCAGATGGCTTATTAGCCCGCGTTGGGAATCCCTGCCCATCGTTACGAACTGACAAAGCGAGCAAAGATTTGGCTATTAGCAAAACGAGTTGTAGTTTCGCTTGACTTGTCACAAATTCATAAATGCAAAGGCGATTGCGTTAAATGTTGCCGACATCAGCAGCGCGCCCCGTTGGCAGCATATCGTCTTGACATGCTTATAAATTATCAAAAAATTGCACAAATTGCAAAAAGTGAAATGATATTTTTTGAAACGCGCCGCACTCAAGCCGAGTGCACATTTGAAATGGAAATGAAGTGGCAATAAGATGCGCGTTGCAGGCAGCTACACTTATAAATATACATATGCATACAGCCGCAAAAACAAGATATCAAAAGCAGCAACAACAACAGCAGCAGCAGCAGCTGTTAAAAGCACATTAGTGCCTCGTTGACCAGCGCAGAGCATTAATGAACTTGGCCTGCTGGCGATTGCAGTTGCAAGTGTGGCAAGATATATACAGAGCGAGAAGTAAGTGGATGTAAATGTACCTGTTCAGGCGGCACGTGCACGTGCAGCCTTGTGTGTGCCTTTGTAATTACCTTTAATTAAACTTTCAATAAACTGTGGCAAAAAGCAGGGCATGGTAGTACCAGGGCTGTCAATGTTGAGATTCAAAACCAAGTACAAACTTAAAAATCGTATGGAATATGATAATTTTAAGAAATTCATTTTAAAATATGTAATCAAAAACATAAAATTTTTCGATTTTGAATAGAAGGAATTCTGTCTTTATAGTTTGTGAGCTTAGAGCTTTGGCTCCCGGAATTGCCGAAATAGTCAACACCTTTCGGCATTTGCACCCCTCCAGTACACCGAAAGTTGCTGCCAGCTTGCCAGCTTCAATATTTGTTACTCCGGCCGGACGCAAGTACACGTGGTTTGCTTCGTCTTCTACGTTCGTCGCAAATTAAAGTGAACTCATTTTTAATGAGAAAATGTACTTTATGTGCTGCAATTTACACACACACGTGCACAATGGCCGCATGCCATTTCCAGCTGAATTCATTTAAAGAGTTTTTTTTTAACGCCATTAAAAATAAAGTTGAGTGCATTTTTAATTGCCGTATACCTTCGCAGTTGGGTGATTTAATTTTCTCACGCATTCGAAGCTGGAAAAGATGCTCTAATTAATGCAATTAATGAGTGCTGAAGTTTGATATTCCTTGCTATGATTGAGCCAGGAAAAGACCAAAATTTCATCCCAGGTATTCCTTGACATATTCACAAAGTGCTAAAGATATAGGAAAATATGCTTTATAAGACCATTTGTCAAACCGCCAAGGAACGGTCTAATTCTGGCGTAATTTTGTGTGAAGCCCAAAAGGCAATAACAGTGCACACAATCACACCTAAATACTTGTATATTATATCGATGTAACATGCCATTTTGCATTTTCCTTAAGCGTTCTTTATGCGCATTAAATATGAAAATATATGACACTGTTATACATATACACAGACGTGCACATGTAATTGCGCAAAATTGCATAAGTGTGAGTGCAGCAGCCAGCAAACTCAGCATATATATTATTAAAAGCTGCCGAGTTAGGTGCTACCAGCCAACAGGATGCGACTTCTTTAGCTTCTTCTTCAAAAAGACATGATGATGTGCTGCTCTGCTAATGTCATGGCATGTAAAGAGACCATGCAATTTTGGCCGCTCTATGGTAACTGCATATATTGGTGTATGTATATGTATGGGTTGGCATGTACTCCTATAAATTATTCCGCATTTTAAGGAGTGCGGAAAAGTTCAAGGAGTTCGAGTGGTCACGTCGTCGCTTCATGCCCTTGCATTTTTTTGCTTCGCTCATAATGCTTGATATATAAATTCAGTAGCATGAAATCTGTGGTCATATGCAATAACGACTTAAGTCGAAAACAACTGTTTCGAGAAAATGCAATTCGAAATTTGAAATGCACATAAGTGCATGTACATAAGTGCATGTGTTTTTTTTAAATAACTTTTTTTCTGAGATGGGTACAGATACCGGGGTTTCAACAAAATATGCGCATCAACGTCAGGAATACAGTGGTAACGTCAACTCAATTTCGTCTTAAGTCGACTTAAGTCGTTATTGCTTTTGACCACAGAAATATGTCAAATAAATTTTCTAAGTTTTAATTAAAATATGTGGAAAAGTTGCAGTTCCGCTTGAACGACTCTTTTGAGCTTTTTGTTAAGTTCAAGAGAAGCGTCGAAAGTTAAAAATGAGCACCTTCACATTTTTGAGGTAATTACAACTAATTTATTGAAAAGTCGAATGAGTAAATTTAGTAAACTTTTTGGCATATGCAACCAACGAAGAATTTCAGGTATTTTCGAAAAATAAGTTTAGTATGTATAAGTAAGGCAATCACTGTTCATCACTCTGGGAAAAAATTTGTAAATTTTTCAAGGTCAGGCAGACAAAAAAATTTATTTATGAATGGAAATAAGCGGCAAACGCTCGACTGAACGCTATATGATATTGAAGCATAGTGTGGTCTAACATTTATTGAATGTTGAACAGCAGAATGTATTCTTTGCCCCATGATGTACTAGTAAGACGATGTATTCGAAGGAGTGAACCAGGCTAATAATCATCGCGACGCGAAAGGTTTATTGTGACTTAAAGACCACACTTTGCTGCCTACGAAATATGTATCTGAAATGGCAGAATATTGCGGACAAATTTCAACAAAAAAGAAGCTGATGCCACTTAAAGCTCTTTATACATGTCAATCTGTAAAAAGGGAACAGTCCCAACCGGCCTCTCTGACCGCGATGACTAAAAGACTCGATTTCTACTCAAAATTCAAGCTAGTCAAAAAACTATTCTAAAGGCCAAGACGACTTACAATAAAGCCGAGATTTTTTGATGAATTCGGACATATAAGAAGGGATATTCTATTCAACTTAGTGCAGATTTCTTCAGTCCAAAATTGCTTCACTAATCCACACTATATATGTAGTTATTACAATATAGTTTATTTATTAGTTTGATTATTGTAACATTTGTCGATGTATTATAAGTATTTATTGAGATAGTAAATTAGATTAATTATGAATATGTACATTGGATTTCGAGATGTATCGTTCTCAGTGAGAGCTTCGCTGCAACTAACTTATGCTGTTTCGTCCAGTTTGTCAGAGTTGCATTCAGTATGCTCGTCCACTGCGGGTTGTCCTCTGTCCGACTCCTATTCCCACATTCGGCCTTCCTGACTGATCATTCGACTCGAATGATAATACCCATGGCTTCATATATTCTGATACAGATATCGTATAATTCGGCCCTTCCTGCTGTCCTACTTTCTCAACTCTGTACCTGCCGTGATTCATCTTTTCTACTATTTTGTACGGACCCAAATATTTCGGTTTCAATTTCATGCTGGTTCCGAATTGAGTTCTCTTAACCGCAACTAAATCATTTACTTTGTAGACGCTATTAGGCTTTCTCTTCCTATTAAACGATTCACGATTTTCTTTCTGAATGCTGGCAATATTTTCTTGTGCATTTTTGCGAATTAGATTTCGTTCCACGTTTAATTCGCTCAAAAATTCACCCTCTAAAATCTCACGTAAATCTGGGTAATCACTAACGCGCATTTCCAACCCGGTAAGAATTTTGAAAGGAGTCTCCCTTGTGCTTCTATGAGCAGTGTTATTAAGTATTTGTTGCACTTTATCCACATGACGACACCACTGACCGGAATCTTCCTGACACATTTTAGAAAGCATTGGAATTATCACCTTGTGCACCCTTTCCACTTGACCATTTCCGCGTGGTACCCCAGTTGCAATTAATAAGTGCTGCACGTTTTGCTCTTTGCAGTAATTCTCAAACTTCTGTGAGGTGAAAGCGCTGCCCCTATCTGATATTATGCGCTTCGGATTTCCAAAAATCGCTGCTTGTTGCTGAAGTTTAACTAACACTTCATCTGTTCCAGTTGATCTTGTCGGATACAACCAAACAAATTTCGTAAATCCGTCGATTAGAACCAAAATGTGGTTATATTTCTTAACCGTTTCCGTCAAGGGACCAACGTGATCAATGTGATACGTTCCTAGAGGTTCTGCAGCTTTGTCGATTGACGTCAACATGCCTTCTTTCTTTCCTAGCTTTGCATCCATCACGATACACTCAACACATCCTTTAACGATTTTTGTGACTTTTTTACTCGAGTTTGGAATATAATAATATTTTTCAACTAAGTCCTGCGTACGTTTTGTCGCGAAATGACCTTGCCTATGTGCTAGCCTTATTATTTCTTCCTCCATTACACTTGGCACAACCAAAAGCTCTTTTACTCGATCCTTGTAAATTAAATTGTTTCGCAAAAAGTAATCCTCAAACTCGTCCTGATCTAAAACTTTCCTGACAGCTCTAAGCCATTCGTCATTTTCTTGTGCTTCTCGTAGCCGATACTTAACGGATTCTTCTACCAGCAGACAATACATTCGACTTAACGCATTTACGTGCTTCATTCGACAAGCAGCCCTATGCTCAACAACAAAATCATATTCCTGTAGGTATATTGCCCATCTGACTATTTTGTCTGGCACATCTTTTTTCTTTAGTGTCATTGCAAACGCATTGCAATCTGTAACTACCTTAAATTTAACGTCTTTCAAATATACACGCCATTTCTTTAGTGCTTGGATTACAGCCAACACTTCTAGCTCATAAGAACTGTATTTTTCTTCAATTGGCGTAGTTTTTCGGCTCATGAATTCTACAGGATGAAGGAGTTGATCCTCCGAATCTTTTTGAAGCATAACTGCTCCATACCCATGTTTTGACGCATCTTTGTGTACTTCAGTCATTGGAAAATTATCCCTTATGATTTTTTGATTAAGCTTCCTAAAATCACAACACAACCGCTTCGACCCGTCCTTTTTTGGCACAAGCACAATTGGCGAAGCATACGCGGATGTACTTCGTGTAATAATTCCTTCGTCTAACCAATCGCGTACCTGTTCTGCAATCACTAGCTTATCGGCATGTGAGGTCCTTCGTGGTGATTCATATACAGGCGTATCGTCGCTCAAAACTAACTTCATTTCGACAGGGGTATTTCCTGGCTTATTAGGTACATAATTTGAAATCAATTCGCGCACTTCGTTAGCGTGATCTTTGCCTAAATGTGTCAAATCTGCCTCACAAGTTTTGTCATTCGGAATCTTGCTGAAGTTCAAGCACATCGCTTCAAATTCTGTAAACAAATCACACTCTCGCCGCTCAACCTCGTCAACTTTTGTCTTTGCTCGAAATTCTGCACCATCTGCTCTAACAATCATGTCAACCTCTTTCAAAATATCGTTTCCCAACACAGCTGAATACACCAAATCGCGCTCTTTTATGACATGAAATGTCACCGTCAATACCAAACCTCCAACTCTGACCTTTGCATCAAAACAACCTATTGTCGTAAGTTGCCCTTTACCCGCTCCCATCAGTTTAATTTTTTCATTTCTGAGTTCAAAATCGCCGAGCATAAGCAAGGTATCGTATCTTAGCAAACATAGGTCGCAACCAGTGTCGACTAATGCGCTAAAAGTAAAACTGTTTAAAGCAACGTCCACGAATATCATGCCACTTTTGCGGTTATCAAAAGTTTCAGCATCCCTGTTCGACAATGTGTTTACACGCTCTTGTTTAATTCCTTTCTCAGATTGTTTCTGAGTGCATTGGTATGAGTAGTGTCCTTTTCCATTGCATTTATAGCAAGTAATTTCCCCTCGGCAATCTTTAGCGAGATGCCCCTCTTTATTACACTTAAAACACTTTTTCCTGCTTTCCTGCTGTTGTCCCTTCTCCTCAGGCTTACTGTTGCCTGGCAACACATATGAATTCTTTTGGTATGTGTTTGAAACTCTAACCTTTTCATAAATTCTTATCTGCTCCTTAAGCTCCCGCAGAGTCTTTGCTTGATATAAATTTGATTTACCCGCACGCGTATCTGGGATCCCTTCAATGTAATAATCGATTACGCTTTGATCGTCTAGAGATATTGGCTTTCCAATTTCAATAATAACATACAAATATTCTTGCAAACTTTCTTTTGCTTGCTTTCGTCTATTACGCAGTATTCTATGTATTTCGGACGCACATAACTTTTCTCCAAATTCGCAAATCAATGACTCTTTTAAAGCATTCCAACTCTTTATACCTGACAATCCCCTTACAAACAATTTGGCGGCACCCTTCAAAAGTTGTTTGGCATAAACAAACATTTGCAAATCATTCCAACCGATTGTCTGTGCAGTATCTTCAAACTCAACAATCCACTGATTAACGTCATGTGAATTTGTGCCTGTAAATGATGTAACACTGTCCTCAATATCTCTTAGAGTAAAGGAGACTCTTCCCACTCTATCCTCCCGAGCATTAACAGCAACATCCGCAACGTCAGTATAAACAGATTCAAGCGAATTGTCATTGCTATGTACTTCCCCACCAAGGTCGTAATGCTGAAGCAGTCTTTCTTGTAAATTAGCTTTCAGTCCGCTAGCGTCTAAGTTTAATTCTTTTAACTTTTCCTTGAGCTCCTCAACTTTCATTCCCCGAATAGTGTCTGCGTCCATCTTACAAAATTATTAAATATATAACTTAAACTACGATATTTTAAAGATAAAAAGTGTATGAACGGTAAAGGTGAATGACAAAATGTAGTAAGATAAAAATGTATGAATGGGAGAAATGTATGATTTGAATTGCTTTTAGCGTTATGTTAATTTGAAATATATTTTGTAGCAAAATTCTTAAATACGTTGCGTGCGCAACTCCAATAGTCGTCTTCCTTCTAGCTGTACCAATTCGATTCTGCTTTGAACTGATGGTTACTCACTCAGTCGTTGCCAACGAATTTTCTCTCTTCTTACGAATTTCGAAGCTTTCGTTTCCTCCTACAGTGTTTTTCTGTTTGCAGCGACACGCAGCCACTCTCCTACTTCTTCTTTTTCAGTTTAGCGACGCGCAGCCACTCTTCTTCTTCTTTCTCCTTCTATGCAGCGACACGCAGCCACTCTTCTTTCTCCTTTAATGCAGCGACACGCAGCCACTCTTCTTTCTCCTTTCTTCACGTTAGCGACACGCAGCCACTCTTATTTCTCCTTCAATGTTCTTCCTTCTCGCAGCGTCACGCAATCGTTGCCGTGACTGACTCTTATGTCTTCTTTGCAAATATGTATGTAGCAGCAGGTGTATGTTTGATGACTACAGCCACAGCTCTCTCTCTCGCTCTCTCTTGAACAGTGCGCAATTTTGGTTTTATAAGCGACGCATTTGGATAACGGGATCATTCATGCGCATTAAGCATCATGCCACAAATTTGTAGTAACGTCTTAAATGTTCAAATTGCGACTGTACCGATATTGATGAAAATGCCACTAACTATGCGAACAATGTTTTTCGATTTGAAATTTAACGCTTCTGCTTGGAGTGCCTTTTCACACTTTTCACTTTGGCAATTGTTGCATTCTTAAGCAGCTAAGCATGCTTCACCGTGTATTTATTGTTCAAAATTTTGCGCTTCTACATAGCCTCAGCCATGCAGCACTTCAGAAATTGTACATTTGATCGCGAACCACGTCAAATTCGCTTTTCACACTTGGCTCTTTATTTTTTAAACTTTCAATTCCGGCCGAGCCCCCAAATACTGTAGTTATTACAATATAGTTTATTTATTAGTTTGATTATTGTAACATTTGTCGATGTATTATAAGTATTTATTGAGATAGTAAATTAGATTAATTATGAATATGTACATTGGATTTCGAGATGTATCGTTCTCAGTGAGAGCTTCGCTGCAACTAACTTATGCTGTTTCGTCCAGTTTGTCAGAGTTGCATTCAGTATGCTCGTCCACTGCGGGTTGTCCTCTGTCCGACTCCTATTCCCACATATACATATGATTTGTATGAAAATGTGTATGTCTAGAAGGAGTTTCTCTCATTAAATCCATTAAATACACGAACGACAAAATATAGCTTATATGAGTTTTATATAAGACATGCAGCTAAATAATATTTCAATTGAGATATTTACATACATAATATTTTTACTAGGAATAAATAAGCAAATAATGGCAGCTCGTAGAAAGGCGTATAAATTATTTATTTAATTGAGTACATTCGCTAATGAGAGCATAACTCGCCAAACAGTGAAACGTTTATTTCATTGAAATTCCAAGTGCAGACATTTTGAGCCGTAAACACACGTAGCGCACACACGAGATGCAGGCGGGTCGGCGGCATGTTCTGCCATGTAACATGATTGAGAATTCTTTCAGTCAATCAAAATGCCAAAATCTAACGTGTAAATAAACAACTAACGCATGAAATATTGGCTTCCAATGAGAGCAACACAAAGACCCGCACACACACGCCGCCACTCAAGAAGAAGAAGAAGAAGCAGGTCTGCCAAGTCAGCGAATTTGGCATTGTTGGCTGATGCGGGCGGCATCAGAATGCGTGGTTGCATATGAAAAATGGCCAATTTTTGGTGAGCCAAGAGAAACTTATTTTAAATTTTTTTCTTTTTTTTATTCTGCTTGTTTTTATTATAGTTTAAGCACTTTCGTTCTTCACTCAAAGCGGCGCAATAAATTTGCGCACTTTTTGGATTGCAAGTTTTTTCCTTTTTTTTTTTGCTCAGAAAAATATTCCTGTTGCTAATTGTTTTGAAGGCTTTTTGAGGCGCACACAAAATGAAATTGCCATAAAATGCATACAGCATGCGCTACATACGGCACATATATGCACCGCATTGCAGGCAATTGCTTAATCGCCGTACTTTACACTAGCGCAATTAACTTTCGAAAATTGGCAGAAGGCATTCCGACAGGTTTTTACACTTCTTTCCTTTTGCTGTGAAATCAGTCGTAAAATAAATTAATTACGCTGAAGTGGGGATTGTGAAATAAGTTCACCGAGCGGTAGCATCAAAAGAGCTGTAGAGCAGCGGGTTGTGTGCACTTAGATAAATGGTGAACAACAACAGAAATCTACTGACCATATGTAGTGGAAAAGCGACCACAATTTCCAATTCTCTTATCTTCTTTTCTTTTCAAAGCATTTTCAATTTAAAAAAGACACACAATTTCTGTTTCTGTCAAGTTTCTCTTCATTTATTAGAACAAGAGGTATCAGTTATATTATGCTAGATTTTAATACTTTAAGACTTGAAGGATTCTAAAAAGTTCTTCTGTATCAGAAAAGAGTATAAGAAAAAAGGCGTGTCACTTTTTCTATTCACTTTTTAATAGACAATGGCAAATATCACTAGCAACTATTGCACACATTTTACTTTAAAAAATATGAAATAGTATATATGAGCCCTTGATTTTGAAAGTGGTATAAGTCAAAAATTTTAAAAATCTAGTTTATCAGCTATTTCATATCAACTCCTAATAAAATAACATAATCTGAAGAGATTAGCAGTATGCCATGAAAATTAACTCAATAAAATGAGTTTATTTTTTGGTTGGTAAACAAAATAAGTTACTGTTTTTTTTTTTAAGTGGTCTAAGTCAGTCTGTTTGGAAAAAATAATTAGTAATTTTGTCATGTCTTCAGATAGCGGTTCAGGTATGATCAAGTAATCCTTTTAATGTAAAAACGTACTATTTATAGTTAATTGTAGACATTATACGGCGAAGAAATATAAGTAATGCTCCCAAGAAATGGAAACGAATAAGACTAATATCGTCTTCAGATGAATCAGTTCATACTTTAAAAGTGAATTCGGAACCCTTACAAATAGAAGAAAGCAACATGAAATCAAGAAAGAGGACACGAAATCAACGTAATTATGCACATAATATAATAAAAATGAAGAGAAATAGTGGAGAGGAATATGAAACAAAATAGTCTAAGCATAAAAGTGGTAAACTTTTCGAAAATAAAGATTGCCTTTGTTCCAAAAAATTAAAAAATCGAATTATTTATACATCCCTGAGCATTATTATAATTTAATAGAATTATGTAAAAAGAGAAACCCATTTTTGGTAGTACAAATGGCTCAGAAAGATTTCATTTCAACAAAACAACTAAAAGAGTTAACGAATAATAGAAAAAAAACACCAATGGAGAAGCTGTGTCTTGGCTAAAAATACAATGGATCAGATTTCTAAAAAATGCTCCATATAAAATGTTTTATAAAACTTCCATGGATGACAATTCCGAATTCAAAGTATTAGACCTCTCACCCTAAAAAGGAAGACCTAAAATATACGAAAATATTGATTTGGTTCCATTATACACAACCATTAGACCAATAACAGAAGAAAAACGTAAATATATGATGGATTTACTACCCTATATCCCACCAATTTTTCACAAACACTTTATTTCCCTAAATACTAATAAATAATTTACTTGGTTACAATGAAATGAGTTTGAATAAAATGTTAATTACTAATAAAAATGTTTCCTTGATGGTTTAAGTCATTTATAAAGACATGCAGTTAATTTTGAAAGTGGTATAAGTCATTTCAACCTTTCAAAACCACATTTCCTTTTACAAATGGTTATAAATTTCACAATCATAATAAATACTTGTTTGTTGGCACTACGTTACTGTCGAAAAATCATATTCCATAATGCAAAAATATTTTTTAATCCTTTAAAATGCAAAACTCTAAATATCTCGAAACAAGGAAATTATATATTATATGAAAGAAATTAGTTTTCATGCTTATTTTTAGATCATTTCAATTTTTACGGCATAATGTATTTGACATAAATGTTTTATATGATCATATTATTTTCTAAGCACTGTATTTTAGTTGAAATTTTTCATTAGTGCTTTCCATGCACCCTGTATACGTACATAGTGCGACCACTACTTATGAGTGCGACACGAGCAGCTGAGCTGGAAATCCGTTTATGTTTAGATTCTAAAGCTGACATAATGTGGTTGACCCACTTAACTGCAACTTAAATGCCACTTAAACAGTTAATAACAATTTTAACATCATTTGGCAATACACAAAATCAGGTTGACAAAAATTACATCTGGTCACTTGATGGCATTTCTGTGCTCAGTTTCGTTTGACAAGTCAACTGAACGAATCTTATCTCATTGAAGTAGTACATGGCCTAGATGAAAAAATGTGAGCGCAAAATTTAAAAATTAGATAAATTTACAAAGAAAGCCCCATGAAAAAAACCAGAGACTCTTTGAATACAAATCTGAGCTATTGGAACTGAAAGTGCGAAAATTGGCTAAAAATATAAATCGGAAAAAATGCAGTATGGAAATTGGTAAAACCAAAAATATCACCGTGAAAGCACATGCGCAGCAGTTGCAGCAACAATAAAAAGAGTAAAAAATAAAAGAGTACTTTTTCGACAAGAGCTTGCATTACACAACCGTTTTGCCAATTTTTATGTGCAAAATTTCCATTCCCTAAAATAAAAGTTTGGATTTCGACTCAGCCGTTATATGGTCTGTTGCTACAAGAATAAAATCTATATAAAAAAGCACTTTTTTACTAATTTGCTTTAAGCTCAGCTACTGTGCAAATTTTTCCTTTAATTCTATCTACGAAACATAAAAACAGCCAAATCATTTACCTGGAATTAAATTTTTCTGCCAGTTGGCCCCGTTTCTTCATTCATCATGCAATAAAAAACAAACTTCAGCTGTTATGCAGTCCTTTTGCAGCATTGCAAACTTTTTTAATTTAACATAATACACACACACACACAAATACACGCACATCAAACAAGAAAGCAAGCACAACTCCAAATTGCCACACGGCCCTGCGAGCTGTTAAAATTTCAATTAATATTTGCACCTGTTGTACAACACCTGCAAGCATAATGCGCAAGGTTGCTTCGCACTCCAGCCCCCCCTCCCTAAGTGCTTTCTTTCTTTGCAATTTTTCGGTGTAGAAGGGAAATTGATTTTCCGTAATATTTTCTACTTTCAATTATCATAAAATCACTTTTTATTAACTAAATTGTCTGAGGAAGCAATTTCTTTTGTGTCAAAGAGCAGCAGCGGCAATGGCAAGGGGGAGCCCCCTTTGAATGGGAGCGCAGGTGCACAGATTGGCACTTTGTTTTGTCTGTCTGTGCACATGCATGCGGGTAAGTGTTTGTGAGTCACTTGAGAGTGTGGTGAAATGTTGACGACATGAGAGCATAAACAAGCCACAAATTCCAGCGGCAGAGGCCTATGATCAGGAGCGGCTACAAGGGGTTCACAGTTACACCTTATGGACAACTTTTGAACTCTTGTCCAGCATTTTAAAATGTTGCTACAAAATAATCACCAACTAAAGACAAATTAAAATTTTTTTTGTAAATAGAAAACCAATGGAAAATGTCTTCTATTCGAAGTTTTGAACATACTACCAAAAAAAGAAGTAATAGAACTGAACAAGAACGATTTTTCAAAAGCCAAATTTAATAGAGTTTCTATATAATTCGTTGAAATTGCTTTTCATTATATTCGCAAAATTTTAAGACCACATCCGATGCTAAATTTCAAATCTAGCGAAAAAGTACTAACTTATTCAATGCCTTTCTGTTGCATTGTAAGCATAGTAGAAGTTCATTCCCAACGGATTTGAGTACCAGCACTACCACAGCGAGGACCCGCCTACGTGCCTGTTGCCACTTAATTGAGGTACACACACCCACACATACAAAGATACGAGTAGGTGTGCACAAATTGAATTTCGCCAAAAGAACGAACGTTTATAAATTTCTTTTCAAAATGATGGCAGCCGCCGCCATCAAAGAGCACAACGGCGCGCAACAGTTGATAAACACAGGCAGTGGCTAAGAAATCTCAGCGAGTCGCTGCGAGGCTGGAATGAAATAAATTGCAACTCGATACACCAGCGCGATAGCATAAATTGTTGTCGAGCAAACAGCAGCAAGTGCGTTGGCATAAATTACATGTGTATGTGGCAGAGATATTCGCGCACACACAAGCGCACAATCAAAATCAGCAGCATTAGGCACAACAACAGCAACAACAACAAACATATTCAATTTTCAGTTAAATATTAAGTGTGCAAGAGTGGAAAATCTATTTGAAATTTATTTAGAAGCGCAAAATGACAATGCCGGGGGGAGACAGACCAGAAGTTATAAGCAGAGCAGCAATTGGGCGTATGGAGCGTATGTGTAACCTACAAATGGCAAGGCACACAATGCATGGTAAGTGCTTTGGGGAAATAAGTAGTTAAATTTAAGAATGTGCCATGGAAACTGAAAGAAAGGGAGCGGCAAGCTTTTCTTCGAAGCTTTGACTCAGGTTACATACAACAAGTCATGTTATTTACAGTTGAAAAGATCATTTCAAGTACTAAGATTATTAATTAAAGGCAGCTTACTTTTTTTCATTTAACGAAGCTGGAACTCGTGCAACATAAAATCTTCAGTATATTCGATTTATCAAATTGGCAAATTTTACAGAATTTTAGAAAATTTTTTAAAATAAATTTTATATTACAATGTTTCATATTTATGTAGGAACGAGACAAAACGAGCGACACAACAAGACTAAACGAACAACCGCAGAACATTCCAAACTGTACGAGCTTGACGAATGACGCTACCAAACCCACACCAACAGACAAACACGAACAGTTCAATTCCTGACTTCAATCGACGAACATCGCCTTGTGCATAATTTCAATGTAATACTTTTACATATTAAATATAAGAACTTTATAAACCTATAAGTGTGAATAAAGAAAGTCTACATTTATTTCAGAAAATCATATCTATCAACTTGATATTTTTTGCACTTTTTTTTAATTCACGATAAAAATGTTGTATTCCATTACTTACAAGCAATTAAAGCTGAAGGAAAGTAAAAAGGAATGTCTTTCAATACTGAAATTATGATTACAAGTGCAATATTTTTTGATAGCAGAATTGTTTCAAATTTAATTTTTCGGACGCCCTATCGCGCCATTCTTTTAGCATAGAATCATTGAATTTTTGCCTTTAGCCTAACCATTACGAAATCCACTGTGATAATGGCAGCATCAGCTTGCTATGTGCCTCACAATTTTCATAAATCCTGAAATTTTTATTTAGCAAAAAAAAGCACGACTACGTGCGTTGCAGCAAGAAATATATTAACAAAATGTCGCCTGTTATTTTTCAAAAGCCAGACCCCAAATTATTTGCTGAAATGTGAAATGGAACCGTCTGAAATAATTTTTATAGAAGCGTTTGTTGACAACAAACATTTCCTGCATCATGAGTGGCAGCTAATCTCCCTTGGCTTACTCTTAACTACCTGTGCTTTTTCTGCTGCTGCTGCTACTGCTCCGTTGACAGCTCCGCCAAAAAAACGTGTATACATAATCACCGTTTACGGCGGAATTGCAGGCAATAAAACAAATTTTGCTTGGCCTAAATTTCAAATCTTGTATTTCCGCCTTTTACATGCATTCCACAAAGTGGGGTGGAAACAAAAGATATACCCAAACAGTGGTGCACATGAGCGCTTTCCTTGAGGGGGAGCAATAAGAATAGGGCTTTCAGTTCGCAGTGACAGCAGACAGAATCCCTACTCAGCATACAGTCGACACAGTCAAGAAGGCGCAATTCGCTAAAGTGGATGTTTGAAATGGATGTCATTTGTTGGTAGTAACTTTGTTTGCATTTTTGCCAATCGCTCAAGCTTTAATTTATTCATTTTGGAATTTTTAAAATTATTAAAAATTTTTTCATTTCAAATGCTATATTTTCTTGAAAACCAGTAGTAATTGATACCAAACATAAAATTTGGATTTTTGTGAATCTACCAGAATAGCAATGTTCATATCATATATAGAAATATTTGCTAATTAGGGCTGCTCTTAGCTGCTTTCATGCACACCAAAAAGCACTAGCAGAATCACGAACATACACATACACACCTTGGTGCTGTTAATCCTCTTTTTCGGGTTTTTTGACGTGGCTCCTCCTCTCAGTTCAACTGCAGCATTTTGGTTTATCTCGGTGTATCGTCAGCTTGTGCTTCTGTCTGTCTGTCTGTTTGTCTGTCTGCCTGTCTGTAGCACGCCTTAATCTGCCGCTTTGAACATGCTTTATGTCTTTTAAATCACGCCCACTGGCATTTAATTTCGAGCTCACTGTCACTTTTCACACGTTTAATTTTACTTTACACTTTTCACAAGCGTTTTTTCTCTGTTGGCCTACAAATTTTGTATTTTCAGCGTGCGATTTTTTTATGCGTCACTTAGAATGTTTTCTTTTAATTATTCTTTTTGTTCTTTGCTTGCTTATTTTCTCACGTTTTATGCTCTTTTCCAATTTTAATTGCAAAATTTAGTCACGTTTTTTTTTTTGTTATGCTGAAATTGTGTCAATTGCTTGCACTTCTTCTGCGAATTCGTAGGGAATACGAAATTCGAGCATTTTCTATGTACAAGCATAAAGTACGAAGAAAACCGTTAGGAATTTTAATTTTTGAATTCATTACAGTTGCTTTAACAGTCTAAGAATGATATTGATATTGACTCATTAGCATTCTTAGCGCCAGGCAGAGGCATTGCAAGTAAATGAAGCAAATGGCAGGATAATGTGCAAATTTAGCATACTTATAGGCGCATGAAATTGATTTACGCACACTGAAAGTGATACATGTACTTGAAAAGGAATTTTGATGACATTTTAATAGATTTTATTGCAAGTATACAAATTCGAGCCTGCGACATGAATTATAAAAACTGAAGGCACTGAACACCAAGCCAGCTGCAAGCACGTGTCAATCTAATTAACTTACAAAATTTATGTATTTCTTTGCTGCTATTCATCACAATCAATTAGCGCTAATTTATCATTATGCTTGGACCTGATGAAGCCTCTCGAGTTCAATAAATCGCCTAAAGAAAGCCTGTATATGGTGTCAGTTTATACATAAAATATATGTAAATATGCTTAGAAAAGCAAATTCGTAAGAACTTCCTTTTGGCTCTTTCGAAGTTGCTGGCATTTGACCAAAGTACGAATTGCCAAAGAAAAGCTAGAAATAACTAAATTTAGTTGAAATGAAATCTCAATTGCTAATAAGTAGGCTAGGGTATAAAGCCTGTATTAAGCAAAAGGCTGTTTTTGACATTTCTCAAAAGTAGCAAAATTACAACAAAATTTAAAATTACTAATAATGATGTAAACAAGTTCAAATGCAAGTCGTTTAAATTAGACAAAATTATATTCATATGCCAAAAGCACACTCAAACAGTTTTCACTATTGCAAACGGAAGAAATTTAAATTGCAATTCAATAAACAGAAATTGATATCAAAATTTTATTCTCTATGAAAAATTTTAGTGAAATGCTTGAATTTATATCAAATCTACTTTTATAGTTTACATCGATTATTGAAAAATTTTTTTTTGTTGCAAGTTGATGAACACTAAATTGATATATATCCTTCGCAAACTTCTTTTAATCTTTTCAAATTCTTCAAACTTTTTTAGATATATTTTATATTAATGACTTAAATAGAAATGCTTGATTTCATAAAGTTTTTTTTTAAATTTCGCTTGTAATATTTTTCTTTATAATATAAGAATCGCTTTAAATAAAATGCAATTCAGCACGAAATAGATTTTTGAAGTAAATTGGTTATTAGTTAGACTTTAGCCTTTAGAAGACTGCATGCTTTACGTTGGAAAGCTCTCTATTTTTTATATATATATATTCATTTAAATTTTTGTACATGTTTTGAGTTTCAAATCAAGCAATAACAGCAACAACAGTGCAATCGAATTGAATTCAGTTAATTTGAAATTTTCAATTGCTATTTTTTCCAGCAGCCACTTGACATTTTTTCTTCAATTGCTTACTTCTTATTCACATTTGATTGCTTCAAAATAAATCCAAAAATTGCATGCTTTTAGAAAATGCATATATACAAATTTTTATTGTTAATTGATTGGGTTTTTTGTGATAGCACTTTTTTAGCTTTCACATGCTTCTGTAATTTCCGATTTCAGAAATTCTGCTTAATCTTTTTCAAAACCGTTTTGAGTTAGAAAATCCGCAGTTAAAAATTTCGTATATAAATCAACTGGCACTCATTTGATGAGAATTTTTGAATTACACATTTTTTTTTATTTCATAAATTTTCAAAATTCGCTGCTACAAATATTTCAATTTCTTTTCAAAAATGCACAACTCAAATTTTTAATATAAATCAGTATTTTTTTCAAAATTTGCTGTTTTCAATTACTTTTGATTATATTCAACACTTGCTTTGCTTTCAAATACAACCGTCACTTCGAGCGCGCATCTTGGAGAAGCCAAACGCTACGCGGCAAATTTCAAAACAAACTGAATTTGCGAATTTTCCCAACTGGTCCATTCGGTCCCAGCATACGGCTGCGTTTGACACAAGCACACGCACACTTGGAAAGTGAAGCGCACACATACATCTAAAAGCCAAAGCACATGCCAGCTATAAGAAAATCTCAAGCGGCGCAGCAGTTTTCCGGCTGTCAATGTGGTTTGCATATGTAAAAGCTTGTTGAGCGTCAAAAGCTTGCGGCCACTGCTACTCTCTCACTACAAAATGCGCTCTTTTCAAGCCACTTCGCTCTCTCTATCTTTCTCTCTTTCTGTATGCGGAATATTGGGAAATTTTTTCGTTTGTTTTGGAAAGTTTTTGCTTTGATTTGTGCGCGTCTTTTTGAGGACTTCCATTGAGCATTTAATTCATTGAAAAATACTACTCAACATTTAGAATGTGTGCGTGTGAGTATGTGTGGCGATTTTGTTGTTGTTTTCTGTAAAATGCGCCATTTCAGGCGTAGCTCGGTAGTCGACAGGCAAGTGCGCAAATGTTTGATTGCTGTGCATGTGTGTGTGTGAGTGTACATGCGTTTTTGTGGGTATGTGTGTGTGTGTTCCTATGCCAAATCACGTGCTTTTCGCTTTCACGCACATGCACGAGACATTTTCAATTACAATTTTGTAATTTTCTCGAATGAAATATTTCATCAAGCGCTTGCAAATAACAAAGAATTCAAATTGTTCAAATTGTTCTAATGCATTAAAAACGCTTTGCTAAACAAACTGGAGAAGAAAATTTTATATTTTAAATATTTATTTAGCAATAATGCTGTTTGAGAAGCGGAAATTTGAATTGACTGCTAAGCGCCTTAAAGCATGCTACAATAATTGGCATTGTTTCGTAGCAATTGCACACAGTCAAACATCACATTTTTATATAATACCGCTGTGCAATTTGACAATGGAAACGAGAATGCATGCACAGAAGATACATATGAGCACTTTTCTTTTAATACCCTTTAATATGACACTAAATAACAAATTTATAATTTTCTTTTACCAATAGCGTAAAACATTTGAGGGTCAGTGTGGAATAACAACTTCCTCCAATTAATATAAGAAATAAAAGAAATTCGCGCTTTCGTTTTAATTAAATTAAACCTCTAATTTATTTATTCTGTTTAAAAGAGTTAGGAGCAGTATTCATCGATGTGAGAATGTGAGTAATGAGTAAATGTATAGGGTATCCCACATACATTAATTATTCAACAACATAATAACACGTTATTACGTCATGCAATGTGAACACACCAAAGCAAGCCTAGTAAAAATCGAATGAAATCGAAAAATTTCTACTAAGTATATATCATATCATTCTTCTCAGAGCTCGAACAGATCTCGAAACTGGGCATCAAGCCTCTTTGGAAATTTGTGAAAAGCACCCAAATTCTGACAGATCACTACTTTGATAACTCCTAAACGGAACTCCAACTAGTATCGCTAGGGACCCAACAGGGTTTATGCGTGGCCTTCTTCTTAGGCAGCCAGATTAACCTAACCTATATCATAAAAATTTTAATCTTTGACTTTCTGTTCAAAAGTTGCTGCACGTTAATTTCGACAAAAAATATAGCATTGCAATTTTTTACTTTCATGGACATAGTTATGTTATTTAACTAATGCCACTACTGCTCTTTAAAATTTGATTCAACTGATCAAGGCGTAACCCTCACTAACAGAGCTTCATTGCATTTAAATCGCTGCCATATTGTGCAGAACGCTTTGGACGTATGAATTATGCGCGGCGCTTTTAGCTAATTACAAAATATCTATGCACTTTCATTCCAAGCCAGCGGCTGCCTCTTATCTACCGCACTGCTTCGCTACGAGACTTCACCATAGTAAAAAACTTGACAGTGCGCAATTAAAAAGCAGAATTTTAAATCTATGCAACTAATTTCAGCGCAGTCATCCATCAACTTCTCGAGTGCAACTTTTTCTTGGCACTCTTCATAATAGAGCCACATATTCTCGACTGCAGCAAGCTTTTAAGTGGAAACTGATTTGAAGAGCGCAGCAGTTCTCTTTCTCTGAAGTGCATAAATAGAAATAGAGTGGAAGCGGAAGTAATATGTGTGGGTCATGATAAGTTGGAGGCAAAGAAAGGCCAAGTGTGGTGCTCCTGCACATTTTGAAAAATATTTCACATATGTGTGTAATAAATTTGTAAAAAAATTTTAGACTTTTTTCCCTTGAAAGCATCAAATGTCATGTCATGATAACACATGCTAAACTCCCCTTCCACCAAATGCCTCTACGCTGCTGAAACGCTCACCTGTTTCAAGCTGACGCGCACTCAAAAAAAGTAACATTTTGTCACATGAAATGCTCTGGCAAACTTTTGCCATATTTAAGATCACTCCTCCAGTGTTGCCACCCTACCGTAAGCGTATGCGCTGCTGCCGCTTGTGGCCACACTGCCAAGCTGAGCACGCATACAAGCAACATTGCAGCAGCAGTTAAGCGCTAATTTTACGCTGTTTTCACACACACACACACACACACACGCACGCACACACTGCCTCATTCGCTCACATACACTTTTGATGGATGAAGTTTTTCATATAATCTTCACTCGCTTGATGGCTGCTCAATGAAAATTGACTGTCATTGCGCTCGGCGCAGATGCGATTAAGGCTTGCCAAATTAATTCAATTGTGCCGCAGAATGTTGCAAACAGCGCGCCATACACACACACTCACACACAGCTACAGTTAAGCAGCAAGCCGCTTTAGTTGCGGCTTAAGCATACTTAACGAAAAAAATTTAATAATTCTTTTTTAATTCAATTTAAAAAGTATGCGCTTTTATGCGAAAAGTTTCTTTTGAGCACTTTCTTTAGTGCAACTCTGGCGCTCTCTTCTTTCTTTCCTGTTAATTTGTTTTAATATTTTGGAAACATTATCCTTTCCTGTTATTCGAGCAGCAGCACATGCCAGCAATGATTGCCTCCGAGCAGTCGTTTCAACCGCAAAGCGTACAATTCGCTGGAATTCGTTTCAGTTAGATTCCGCTTCATTGGATTCTACAGCATGCTCGATGGATAAACACAATGAAATAATACGCTGGTTAAAGATTTAGTCTAGATTTTGAGCAAAAATTAAAATAAAATTTGTGAAAAATATTTAAAATGAAATAATATATTTGACGCATATTTCATATGAGTAAACACTTTGGGTTAAGCATCAGCTTGATTTTCAAAACACAAGATTTTCTCGAATCTGCTTTAGTAGCTGGCGTCCGTCCAAAGCAAAAAATCGATTGCAAATTTTTTCCCAAAGCCAATATATTAAAATAAACTGTTTATTCTGTTTAACACTAGAACAAGCGACCAGTCAAACTTTCAATATTTCAATGAAATATGTTATAATTTCTTTGATACTAAATATATATAAATTAATAATTTTATTTATTTAATTTCATTTCATTATTTCAACAGCTATAGCAGTCATATGACAAATGGTAGTTTCAGTATTAAGTTTAATGCAAACCTGTGTTGTCAATAGAAAATTATCTATATTTTCCAAATTGAACAATCCCAAGCTTCAGAAAAGCATCACTTCTCTTCACTCGCATTATACTAGTTCCACTTATTTCAGCAGAAACAATTTTGTGAATTTTCAAGTTTGATCTATTTTTACATTTTTCAAAATGTTTCCAAAGCAAGACTAAACTGAATCTGGCAACTTATGATAGTAACATCATTATCTATATCGCAGCAACTGATCAGCTTTGGCTCAGTCCAGGCACTTTTTTAAATGCCAGAAACCACAGCAGGAACGAGCCAGCATGCAGTCGGCCAAATTGCGAAGCAAGAATGCTTCAAGCTCCGGTTATCTGCCATTTTGGCGTGCCCGCATCCGTGCTGCAATTGTTTCTCTGCGTCAGCGTAAACAGCTCAACTATGTTTGTGCAACACTGTCTGCGGTATTGTGAGTGTTGCATGCCAACTGCCCTTCGCTTCGGTATGCAGCTGTTGACTGCCCACATTTATGAAGCAGCTGCCTTTGCAACGCTTTTCCGCTTTTCCATTCGTATGCCAGGTTTGCCTCATTTCGTGCTGCACCTACGCTCGTCACTTGCAACGCATCTGCTCTGGCATAAAATGCTAGTTTGTTGCTGGGTTGCTCTTGTGTCTCTGGCTGCTCTGAGTTGCAGCAATGTCGATGCGCAAATTAGTTGCAGCCCTTCTGATGTGTTCGTAGCACTGCCGCAGATATCCGAGTTTGCTAGCATGTTCCGGAGGCTACTAAAAAACTCCTTGCACTTAATTAATTTAAATTTTGCGGAATTGTGGCGTACCTTTTTTTGCAACCACATTGTAAAGTTTCAAACAGAGCATATAATTTTTAAAATGCAAGCAGAACTGAGATGCCCTGGTGGATCAAACATGCTTAGCCCTTTTAAGTCGAAGGGGATAGCGATAGGGATTGATAGGGATTCTTCCATTATGTTCCTCCTAAGCGTGCTCATTTCGTCATTCAATCGTCATTCATATGGCTGCCGGACTATTCACGGTTGGCTGGGCGAAACTGGGTCGAAAAGCCTTTTGGTATAAACTGAGCAAAGGCCATTCTCAACACATATGGAAGTAAATATAGACTAAAGAAAAATTCGGAGTTGTTGGACTTCCAACCCTACGACAACCTACACAACATATTATTAGCTATCTGAGTTTAAGTTCTCATGTTTCTTTGCTCGTATTCATGAAAATAAAAGAATTATGCTACGCATTTAAAAGAAATTTTGTATAAAGTTGCGTCTAAACCTTCTAAAAGCGCTTGCTTAATCTGAAGCCCCGAATAATATATGACCCATGTTTGATCATTTGATACAGGCATGTTTTAAATTTTTTAACTTGCGTGGTTCGGCCACTTAAAGAATTTCTTGCCTTGAATGCCAGAAACTTTTCTGCTCTTTCTGTGTGTTTAAAAATGTGCGAAGATGCTCCTATTTTGTAACTCTCCTTGCTATGTTCGCTTTCCCCCTGCCTTAAAGCATACTCTAATTTCCGGAAAACGTATTTTCACTGCAACTTTTTCGTAAATGCGTACTTTTTTGACAAAGTTTGAAATATTTAGAAATTCTATTTCCGCTGTCGAAAGGAATTTGTGTGTATTTTTGATCATTTGATGTGAAGGAAGAGCTTAAGAATTCCAACGAGTATTTCATTAGCGTGACTGTAGGAAATTTGTATTTGCGAATATTTGTTGCTGCCGGAAGAGCACTGCTGATATTTGATGAGTGTCGACGGCATTTTACTTTGATGTTAAATCAAATTTATGTGAGTAATTTATGTATCAACCCATGAGGCTTCTGTGCAGGCATGCAAAAATTCCAACGAAATTGTAATGAAATGCAAGAAAAACAGAATATATATTAAAATATTTCATACATATCAAATTGCCAAAACATATGAAATTATATATTTGCAGCTGTGCCTACAGAAATAACAACAACAGAACCGCCACCACAAATATTGCTCATTGTGGTTCTTGCTAGTCTGTCGGTTAGTCGGTTGGTTGCTCGGCTGGCATGTTGCTTCTTTGTTGCGGTCGTAATATAAGCGCAATCAATGCAATTGTGTTGGCTAACGTTGCTTGTGGGTGTGTGTAGGGGAAGAGGTAGCTTTTGAGTGGGACGACTCGTGGTTTGTTATTTCAGCGGCAGCTGACAGCTGACACGCTATTGAGTTATTTGCTTAAAGGGGGATATTAATCTGTTGTCATGTGCTGAGCAACAGTTGTTGCTGCTGTTACTGAAACTGTTGCTGTTGCCTGCTATTGCTACCGCGTTTTTTTTCAATTATTGTATTCGCAGCTACCGCAGCAAATGTTCGTACATATTTACAAGCACAAAAATAAGTTAGTATAAGCTTAAAGCTTACATAACTAGCTGCCTCCTTCTGATGCCTTCGATTGAGCTAAATCCAGCGTCGGTCTTTTGCTCTGTCTATGAATTTCCGTAGCAACTGATTATTTCGTAATTTATAAAAAAAAATTGCTTTTATTTCGCAATCCAAGTCTTCGACATTTTAACGAAAAAATTTCGAGATAGTGTGACTTACAGGTCCGTTGTGGGCGTGCCCTCCTACCGATTTTATTTTTTTTTTCCTGTTTAAACCAACACTCAGGGGATGCCCCCTATACATGCAAAGCACTTGTTGGTTTTGAAAGGATCATAGGTTAGTGGGTGGGGGGAAAGGCTTTGGCTAATCTCAGAGCTTTAACTAAGTTAAAGTTCACTGCAATTGTTAACCAAATTTTATCCAAATCGGAAGATTGCTTCTTTCATTCCTGCGACTACGGACAGACAGACGGACAACCGGAAATCAAGACAGAAAGTGTTTCTGATCATTTCTATATACTTTTACCTACGACGGCTTCTTTAATGCGCTACAATTTTCGCGCAAAGTTATTAAACGCAATTACCTTAGGTGTATGATATAAATAGTCAAATTGTTTAATTGTAGTACTAAGAGTTTGTTATGTGTGTGTATTTGAATTTTGCTGCAAAATATAAAAATACTTTTTTTTTATTTTATGCCTTCACATGTTTTAAATGGTTAAAAAGTCGTCTGTTCTGCCTGCGTGTGTCAGTGTGTGTGTGTGTATGTGTGTGTGTGTGTGTGTGTTTGTAGTTGTTCTTCCTACCCCCGCGGTAGGGGGATGAAACTCAATTTGCGGCGCTTCATTGTTGTTTTATAGCTTCGACAGGGCAAGAAATTGAAATTAAAATAACATGATGATGTTCTGTAGTCGAGGCAACCCCAATAAACGCTGCTGTCATCAGTCTGTTTAACTGTGCGTTGGTGTGTGCGTATGTGTATGTTTGCATGCGGCGGCACGGCGGCAGGTGTGTCGTGCTTTTTTCGCTTCCATTTTTACACAATAAATCTGCTTACCGCGTACTTTCTTGTCAGCCTTGATGCGGCTTTCGCTCACATTTTGTGCGTTGCTTTCTTCTTTTGTTGTGTGCTGTTATTTTGCAATATAATATCCTGTAAATTTCAATTCTGCAGTCGCAAAGCCCACACAGCCATCTTCCTACCCCTCACACTCCTCGTACACTCCGTACTCCAGGTGTTTATGCCTGCGCTTCTTTGGCAAGCGGCTGGCAATTGCTGTCGGCTTTGTGAATTTTATTTTTATACTTTTCTTTTCTTGTTGTTGTCATTGTTGTTGGCGTTTTTTGATTATTTCTTAAGCTAAAATCATATTAACATGCTTTCTTCTTTTACAATTTTTGCGCATTATTCTTCTAAGTGAATCAGCATTAATTTGCAACTGGCGCAAGGATTAAAAACCAAGCAAAATGATATTCATATGTATGTAGGTATGTGTATTGTGAAGATTAAGTGGGATTGCTATTATAATGAGATATGTGATATTGCTACTTTTTGTAGTTCTTTTTTATTACATAATCAACTGTAAACGGAATTTATACATTTAGTTACAATATTTCGCTTAACAACTGAAGAAGGCGATAATAGGACTCCGAAACAAATTGGCATATATTAGAAGATAAACAGATGAATGAATAAGGCATACAACGAGGCTGAAAGGGTGAGAAAATTCAAGAAACTCGTACTGAATTATAATGATTCTGATTTCTAGTGCAGATATGTAGACATATATAAATACGTATTGTAGTATTAACAGGACTATGTAAGTTTTATTGCCAAATAACCAACTT
Organism: Neria commutata; assembly: GCA_963457695.1. Lineage (NCBI taxonomy): Eukaryota > Metazoa > Arthropoda > Insecta > Diptera > Micropezidae > Neria > Neria commutata. The sequence goes on along the minus strand of OY735245.1, from coordinate 56,820,281 downwards.
TTCGAGGCGCGATCTCTCGCCTAGAATCGCCAACTCTTGTAGAATATTATTTGACAATAAAATAAAACTTCCCGATTCCGTTCGGACACGGCTATATAATATTTTTGTAGTGCCCTGTGTCAAAATACTAGAACAAGCACAATCAAGTTAATGCGAGAAAGCTAATCTTCGATTGCGGACTATAGCGCCAATCATTTATAAATATCAAATTTTCAACACGATTTAGATTTTTTGAGTTATTCCGCTCAATTTTGCAACCAGTGACCATTGCACATGCATACATTATATATTATTTATTCAAGGCTCCAAGTGCTCTAAGTGCTTTCAAAATTCGAAGAATTTAAAATGAACTTTGAACTTTGGCAAAATCTCCCACCTAAGAATTCAAATGCAATTCCGGATTGTATTAAAAGGCACTTAAAAAACTGAAATGCTATAGAACGCTGAATATCGAAACAATAGCAAGGCGGATTGTTGAAATTTAAAAAGCACATACTTACATCCAAACATTCATTCAGTTCTTCAAATAGAACATCATAATTCACGCATATTATGCGTAAGCACTCGGCACGCGCAGGGCCAGCGGAAACGGAAGTGTTTGTTTAGTATTAATGAAACCAGCGCAGAAATCCGACAGCTAGCAGCCAGCAGCCGTCACGAGCGTGAGGCGAACAGGTGCTGATGCTCGACCAGCACTTGCCTTCAGCTTGGCTTTCCCGCTGGCTGTTGGCAATTCGCTGAAATGGTGAACCCCTACACTACAGCCAATAGCACAGCTAAAAGTCTTGAAAGTAAATTAAGTAGCTGCTGGCAAGGCATAATAAATTCACTTAATTAGTTTGTTTAATTAAACATTCTCAACATTTTTGTTTTAATAAATTATGCATATTCGATATTTATGCAATTATCGTGTCTTTATGGCAAGAGAGAAATGCTCAATTTCAATTCACTGCACTGGCGAATTTGCCAACTGTAGCACTTAATGAAATAATTAATTGGCCATTATTTTATTGATTGCTGGTTTGCAATTTATTTTAAATAAATCAACTCAATTATGCAATTGTGTGCGCTTAATTTAATGCAGCCTCAATTGATTGCAAATGCACAGGTGCACACACACATGCTCACATTCACATAGCGCTATGAGAATTTAATTTAATTTGCTCTCATTTGTACAATTTTACAGAACTCAACAATGATAGCAATTTCATAAAATCTGAAAAAATTTCGCAAAGTCGAGATATTCAGATTTTTTTCATTTTCTTACGCCTTAAGCATTTCGTATAAGAAAAATAATTATATGATTGAAAATAATCGTTCAATCAGCACTTATATCTCATTTTTTAGACAAACATTTCTGATATATTTTTCGCAATTTATTTGAATCCAGTTTGGAAACTTAGGCAAAATTTTCTCCAATGGCAAACGGCCAACCGAATTTCTTTAGAATTTTTTTCTATCTTAATTGCTTGTATTTATTATAAATGAAAGAAAGCTTAAATGCTCTAGGCACTTATTTTCATGCTAATAGAATCTTAAACTTCTTTGATGTGGTAAACAAAACTATTTGTACATTGCTACATACCCACCTCTTGCGGAAGTCATGACAAAAGTTTTCTTGCACATTGCGAACTTTTAATCTTAATCTATTGGTTTAACATTGTCCTTTCGCAGTTTGTTTGTGTTAATAAAATAAAAGCACTTAAAAAGTTTTACACCTGAGTTGAGAATTTCATACATATGTATATATATATATATATGTGTGTGTGTGTATAAGCTTGTGTATGTTTTCCACTTGTCTAAAGATTTCACGGAAATAGCCAACTTTCAGACATTTTCCTTGAATTGAATGGTGTTTTCAAGTGTTTTCCCTCTTGTCATTCTTCTTAGGAAACTGTTATATCAAAACTACAATTCCCAATAGCCTTGTACTTGATTCAGCCTGTTGAAATACACATACAAAACTTTTGAGTAAAATGAAATTCAGCGCACTTCACTCACCTTACCCCATCACAACCCCCACTGCACTCATATACATAGACTACTACACATGTTACTGCGCTGAGCCTTATCCAGCGTAATCAGGATCTTCTTAAATCTTCAAAATGAGAAAAAGCTTTTAACAAAATGTTCTTTTTACAAAATTTTAATTTTCAATTTTGTTGTAAATGGAAAGCATTATTTACTGAACTCTTTAAGAAAAAATACTTACAGTCAGCATGCACACATATACATATTTCCTTAATAATATTGAAATGAAAGCCTTAATAATTTTCAGTGTCAAGGAGAATTCAAGTCACAAATTTTCCTTTTACTCTATAACTCGGCAGGCAGGCACGCTTCTATGCGGATCCACGTCCATGCTCGACAGCCTTTGCATATTTTCGTGTGCCGCTCAGGCTTGTGGCAGACATCGTAAATTGTATTGTGGAAGCGTGCTTTAAACGCAAAATTGCTATTTTAGCGGTTTGGTTGCGTTGGCCTTGATGATGACCCTTAAGCCGGAAAGTGTTTGACATTTATTTGCATTTTTAAAGCAGTTTGCTTTCCTGCGTTTTTGCGACTATTTTGCGACTACACACAAATGAGAGCTTTAACATAAAATTTATATATTATTGACTTGGAATTTTTACAAAATAGCTTCAACGTTTAAAAAATGGGTACCATTTTTCACGTTTTCCATTGAAACTAACAACTAAAAGCACGTTGAAATATAAGTCGCTCAACTTAAATTTCTAATAAACTTGATTACATTTCATAAAAATCGTCTCAGCGTTATAGCGAAGATAGATGAAATTAGAACCACGAAATCTTAGAAAGAACATGCATAAATCCTTTCTTCCAAATAAAAATTATATGAAATTTGGTTGCTTCAATTTTTGTATGGCTCCCAAAAACTATTCTGTAGATACAGTCAAAAGAACAACAGTTGCTTTTTTTAACAACTCTGGCCAAATTGCATCTAACCAATAAAAACTATTTGTAATCACACTATTGAGCAACAACAATAAAAACAGCAGCAATAACAACCCCCACATATGCCGGCCGTAAATTCAGCGTTGCTCGATAAAAATTGCAAGACAAAAAAATAGATTTATTGAGCCAGACAAAAAATACATATATTCAGCATGCACATGCAAAGAAAGAACTCATACAGTGGTACAAATTCATTTAAGAGCAGTCATATTTTCAAGATTAATTCAATGTTTATGTTTATCATGATATGTTTGTGTATATTTTATATGAACTCTGCAAAAAGGCATGTCAATTATATGTAAAAAGAATTATTCAACTTTGGCTTGTTTAGAAAAATTAGTGCTTTTTCACACATTTCGGCCACTGTTTGAACTACAGCCACCAACAGAAAAGCAGCAGCAAAATAATTTCAATTTCGACCGAAGACCAACTTTATCGAAAAGTTTTGTGGCAAATATTTTTGCCATGTTGAAGGAGTATTACAAGCAAGAAGAAGAGTGAAAAGGAGCAACAAGAAAGCAGCAGAATTTCATGTCTTATAATTCATGCACACACACACACACACACATGCACAATCCACAGAGCATGCATGCGGTTGCGACCGAACAAATGCACTGCATTGCCTGGCAAGATATCTTCTCTGCCGCTTCAGCCTCTTCCCGGCCGAACTGGCATAAATTTTATTAGCTCCACCAGCGGAGAAAAGAAATGCTTAAGCTCTTAACTTCCGCTTGCATAGTTCAATGGAGCTTTTCTGCCGTATGACTGCCACAATAAACCATGATAATGTGTGGTCGTGTGTGCATACATCCATGTATGTGTAGTTGTGTGCGCACTGTCAATGCTATTGTAAATTTCGCATAATGCGTCGCCATATCATTCGACTGAAATAATATATTTTTGTGCGTAGAGAAGCGCGGCGAGGGGAACTTGTAACGCTCGAATGGAAATTTATTAATTCAAAGATTCCTCAGCCCGAAATTCGTGCGCCTTTGTTTTGATTGTTTTGCATATTTCCATTGTCTACTCGGGAACTTTACGGGTATTCCCCTTTATTTAATAGAATAGCTAAGAACTTAAAGCGGCACTACTAAATGGCATATTTCGTTGAAATAGACTTTAGTAGTATGTTACTCTAGTTTAATATATTTAAAGAATACATACTGAAATTTTTAACTCAACTCAATAGCTTTTTAGCGTCAACTTGATAAGCGCTATCATGTCAATCACTACTTTTGGAGAGCTACCCATTAATCGCTAGAGATGAATTTGAAAAAAAAACAATCAACTTGTTGCAGGCATGTTCGAAATATTTTGTATGAAATATTTAATACAAATAAAATTAAAATCAATACTATTTTCGGCTAGCTTTGTATAATTTTTACTTTCCCTTGTATGCTCCAAATTGAAGAACCCAATTTGTACAAATTTATTAGTGCTTTGGCAGATATGCAAAAGCTAATTGTGCCTCCAATATTTGGCTTCAGCTTAGATCTTACAATTTAGTCGGCTTCGTCTTCGACTCCAAAGTCTGAAACATAATGTAGGACTTAATTTAGATCAAGGCACTAAAGCTTTTCTATAGTACAACGAACAATAGTCAACTGACATCCGGTCATATCTTTATTCTCATTTCTCTTTAATTTCACCTTTAATTGCCCTCTCAAGTGTTGGACAAAACAAATATTGTATGTAGGTACATTGGCAGCGCTGACATAGCCGCTGGCACTAGCGCCGGGCAACATCAACGGTGGCAGCAAACAAGCTTTAAGCCTTCATAAATATTGACAAACGTGCTCAATGGCAAATTATTTTCACAGGCTTCCAACTGCTTTCGGCAAAATTAGTGCCAATATCAGGCGCATCGACATCAGCAGCATCCCCAGCTGTACCATCAGCGATCAACGTCCATGGCATCGAAATGTTAGCAGAGAATTATGGGTTTTATTGACAGCGCGCAAGTAATTTGTGTGTAATGAAAATAAATACACGGCAGCCAAATAATCGGGGGTGTATAAATGCGCCAGCGGGCAATCCCGTTTCGAGCTGATTGTGCGTTGACAGGAGCGCTTGTTTTGTTGCTAATGGTAGTGACAGGTGAGCGGGCAAGCATGCTTCATTTATTTGCTTTATTTAGTTTACTTAACTTCGGGTTAAAGTGTTTGATATGCTGTCAACGTGGCGAGCCGGCAAGCAGCTGCGGCAGTGATATTACGTCAGTGAATACGGTTTCAAGTTGTGATGAAAGAGTCCGGCAGATATCTTCGAAAGCATTCCGCTTATTATACGCATTAATTGCGGCAAGCACGTGCGTTTTGAAAAGAGCTGTTCGCATTCAATCAAAAAAGATTTCTTAGAATTTTCTACAAATAACTGTTAAGCTATTGAAGCAGTGCATTTATAGAAAATACATAATAATCATAATCATTGAAAAGCAATGATTTTTTCAATAGTTATTTCTTTACCTTGCCTCAGCGATCATAATAACGAATTTTTATTTAATTGATATATCAAATCAAATATGATTTCAGTCAATTCCCATACCTTACCTCAGCAGTCGTTACTGCCGAATTTCACACAGTTGATATTTCGAATTAAATAATTTTAAGTATGATTAAATAAAATATTTTCTTATAGTTCGACAAGCTTCAGAAAATATGCTAATTTAAACTGTCGGCAAAAGTGATGGCGAAAAATTCGAAAATCTTGCAAAAAATTTGCCGGTTTACAATAAATTTGGCTCCAAATAGCTGTTTATATGATTGATTAGAATAATTTCTGAGGGAATTTCCAAAAGTTCCAGCCTAAAAACAACATCGATTGCTTACAAATAATATTACAAAATATTTTTACATTGAGCCATAATATAAAGTAGATTTGAACAAAAATCCAAAAGTTATATGAAACTGATTTCGAAAATTGTGTCATATTAAACATACGACGCTTAAAGGTTAATTCCAATACAAGCTTCGCACAGTTTCTTGTGCAAGTTTTTGCACGTTTTACCAAGTCCTTACGTACCTTTCCTTTCTGGCGATTTCGCTAGCTGCGCGCTAAGCTTACGGCTTGGAATCTAACGAAGCAAACACAAATGCAAACTGAAAGCGTGCCAAAGCGTTAAGTGCCGCACGTAGAAGATTAATCCTTTAAGTATCCTAAGTATAATGGCCATATTCCGGCGAGGTAATTTTACTTTAATGACCGCAATAATGAGTTTAAGTGGCAGGCACTACTGGGCAACTAAGCAATAAAGCTCGATTTTAAAGTTACTCATGCAACGTGTGCAACTGCGTTGAGTAGTTGAAGCTTTTAGAATCAAACGCAATTGTCAATTGCCAAGATAAAGCTGCTTAGAAGACGTCTGGAAATGGTTAAATCTGAACAAAGACGATTATTTGGTGGCATTGACTTAAAGCAGTTTTTGCAATTTTTTTACTATAGACAAATGCAGAATTCTTAAGAATTATTGAATGCCTTAAGTATTGAACACATTGGGGGATTTATCTTGAGTCCTTTAGATGACTTTCTACAATATATTTCAAGGAAAAGCTATTTTTTTCACTACCTATACAATCAGCTGATTAGTCTCTCTGAAAGAGCTAAATAACATATTTAAAAAATACCCTCAATTTTTGAGCAACTAAATACATGAAATATAATTTGATATTAATTCAAATTAGAACTAAAGCTTACTTTACGCTAGTGCGATCATTTGAAATACAGGCAGAGATAAAACATGCATAAACTAAGCTCAACTAAAATTGCATGAAAATTAACATTGAAATAAAAGCTTTTAGTTCAAAATCACAGGCTGAAAGAACACACAATACTCATATTCATAACTTTATTGTTATTAATGATGCATCAAACGTAAGACAATGATTTAATTTCACATAAATTAAGCCTTTGTATGCAAAATGCGTGTCAAAAAATAATCAGCAAAGCAGAGCGGCAGTTACTTTTTAATGTAAATATAAATTGCTTTCTGCGGGTATACCTGACACCTGTGGATTTATGTAGTTTTTTGTAAAATGTTAATTTAAAGAAATATTACACAGTGAAACTCTGCAGAATCATGCTACAAAAGGATTTGTTAGAAGAAGAGCTAGTTAGTGGACATTCAAAAAGGAATGAGAACGCTGCTGAACAAATCTGCTTTTATTGCTTTTAGCAAAGAGCGATTATTTATTCAATAAAACTCGAAGCTACTGATAAATTTTCCTCAACTTCTTTCAACACTTCACAGTTTTTAGAAATGTTTCAAAGAATTTTTCGATATTTTAGCATAAAATGTTTTTCTTTGTTAGCATTGCATTTATATATGTCTGTTAATTGCAATACATTTTAAATCGTTTTAAATTTCAATTAAAAACGCACTCTTTAGGCGCCCCAATTTTCTACTCAATTTACTTTTTATGCCACCATATTGTTGTTTATAGCACTTTTGTCCCTTTTTGTGCAACACAAAAAACTGTTGTTAGTCATTTCGATATACATATACATATACTTAAACAACCAAATTAGGATTACGAGCAACACGTTTATGCCTGCCATCAACCCGCACCAGCAACAGCTGTGCACTCGCTCTCTATCTTTGCCTGCGATTGCCATTAAGTGAGCTGTAAAACCGAAAGAGTTGACAAGTTCGGCCCTTGCGAAAATCAAACCTGTCAGCAGGGCTGCCAACTAGAGGAAAATACAAGAAATTCCGACGTATTTTGAAGCCCTATCTGGAAAAGTAAAGGTAATGAAATATTTCATGAAATATTTGTTGCAGAAAAATGTTTGAGCGTGAAATTTTTTTGCAACAAATTCAAACGTAACATTTGGCAACCCTGCCTGTAGGCCGATGGCACTTTCGCGCGCTTTTAAGCAGCACACGCTCCTCTCGTTTCACCGTCTCGCTTACAGTGAAGGACAAAAACTTGTGCACAGCGGCGGCCAATTAATAACACCAACAACAATGGCGACTTTGTAATGAGTTAAGTTTTCGTATTAAAACAGCATTGTTAGCGCTACTCATTGTTATTATTGTTGATATTGTTGTTATTCTTGTATTTGCTCCATTTTGTGCGTTTTTTGTTCTGTATTATGTTGGAGGCCTGCCATTTTACCTGTCATTTATCAGAATATAATGAAAAATGAGTTCAATAAAAATTACTGGAAATTTAAAAGCTCTTCTGTTTAGATTTATGCCAGCCGCTTTAAAGCGTGTATTTAGTATTAAAAATTTAATAAGGAAAGAAAAAGTTAATATTATAATATCGCAACTCGAGACTTCAGCGCAAGTTTTCAATACAGCAAGTCTGTAGTTTATTAAAAAGAAAACTCTCGAAAAACTCTAAAATTTAATATCCTGCGCTCTTCTCTGGCTGCACTTCCTCAGCTGTGCAACTGGCGGCAACAGCAACCGCAAACAGCTGCTGAGCAACATAAATTTCTTGCTATATATGTATGTATGTATGTATGTATGTATGTATGTATGTATGTATGTATGTATGTATATATGAAGATAATGCAAAATGAAGGTGAGCAAGCTTGCAGAAAGAGGCAGCTTCTGCTTTTACTGTCAATTTACCTCACTTGTCTGCTACTGTAATAACAAATTTATGACCTCAATGAGTTACACCGTCATTTCAGCTTTCGCTCCTTCTTGCTTTCGGTCTCAGATGCAGACGGATTCTTGGTCATAGTGGTCACAGTACTTTAATGATACGCTGTCAGAGTTGAGTACATGAAATGTGTGCGAATTCACACCAAAAAGAAAAAGTTTAAGAGAATGAAGAAGGAGAAGAAACAGTACAAAAAGAGTAAGATAAAGAAGTAAATAAATATGAATCAAATATTCGCATGCATCTCTTTCGGATAGCTTTTTACAAAACCGAAATTCCAGCGTCAACTTGACTTCATTTGAATGCGATTTAATCTGACTTGGCTTGTATTATTATATATTCAGGCTGCCCATAAACCACTGCTGCGATTAACTAATTTACATGTCATAGCATTCACACACGCTTTGTCTTCCCAACAAATTAACAAACCTCAAGACACAATTAATCAAGCTCACTGCACAACTGCTAGCAGCACTTGCCCACAAGTGGTGGCACCTTTCCAGCTTATGCCAGCGAAATATAAACTGTAAAGTACACCTCAGCGCGCTAACTTGTGGCTCGGCGCAATGTTTTCACGGCAGTTGCTCATATTTCAACTTGACACAATCATTTTGAAGTGCCTCACTAAACTTTATGCATTTGTCATTTGGTTTTTCTTTATGTTTCTTTCTTTAGTTTTACATTTTATAATGCGCGCCGCTTTTCCTAATGCTCTGCTTTGGCTTCTCCTTTCCGTTACATTTCCTGTGCACAAATCCACGTCCGCTTGCCGTGAAAAATCTTATCTGCTTGCAAATTATTAACCTGTGCTCGTGTTGCTTCCAGTGGTTTTCCGCGTCGCGCTGGCTTTTCTTTACAATTTAATGAATTTCAGTGGACTTGATAAATGTTCCCCTTGGGTGTTCTTCTTACATGTGGTTGTGAGCCGGCACTTACAAAGTTTTTTAACTAAAGTAGTTGACATTTTGACATTTTCTTGTAAAATGGATTTCATTTTGTTTGGTAATCTGAGTGGGCAGCCTAAATGATATAGACAAGAATAACTTTAATTAAGCGTGCTTAAAACGTTCTTGCACTTTCGTGTGATATACATTTTTATAATTCAAAAGTAAATTTTATAGAAAACGTAGTGTTTTGCATTGAAAAAATTTACCTTTTAAAATACAAACTTGTAAAATATTAAAGTTACTTCTAGAAAAATATTACTTATGTACTATATGCATCGTCCATTAGAGACGAATAAAATGCGAGAGAAGCGCTCAGAATTCATCTGAGTGACTACCGCCAACCAAAATAAAACCACTCGTAACTTTACGCCAGCATTCCCAAATAGAGACAATTGGCAAAAGAATAGACCGAATTTGATAGGAGATATACATACATGCATTATATATGCTATGGCTCCAAGACAGAAGATTGTGTGGGTACAGGAGTATATGGGGTCTAACAAAGAAATGTTTATATGAGAGCATGGCTGAAGGCAGCTCAGTGTTCGAACAATCTTCTCTTACATCAAGTGTAACTCGGCACTAATTGTCTGCCTTTCGAATTAATTTCATGAAATGCACATATAGCTTAAGTCGTCAATTACGCATAAGTGTTCGAGTATGTGCACACTGATGCATATATTGAAGAATTGCTATCCAAAGCCATCAATCTTTCAACTTTAAAAGTCCTCAAGGAAATACTCAAAACAGTAGAGAAAAAAGCAATACACAAACAAATCTATAACATAGCTGAATCTGTGCATGTGTCTTTCACTAAGCTGAAACCCTCTGTCTGTGTATTTGTATGCTTGTGTAATACTAATGCCACATTTAAACAAAATTGACATTGCTTTGCTTAAACAAATTGTTGCCAAAAATGCTTTGGCTTTATTTGACTTATGTATGTATATGTGTAGAGATATGCCTCTATTTGTATGTGTGTACACTCGTAAGCTTTTTAGGTATAAGTAGGCCTTTTTTGTAAACAAAACTGTTAGCATGTGTTTTACAAAAATGCAAATCTGCAAATTCATTTGATTTATTATTTAGCACAAGAGACCGTTTTACAATTTTCTTGCTGCCAGGCACGCATTTCCAACTAACTGTGGGTCTGTGTGTGAATGTGTTAGTGTATGGCTGTATGCGTGTGTTGAGGCATGTTTAGATCTGTGCTTGTATGTATTGTGCACATGTAAACAATTCAATTTATTTGCATATACTGCAAAGACGTATGCGTACAGGCAAACATATCTATGTGCAAAATAATAGCAGTGATGAATACTATTGGAAATTTAGGTGAAATAAATGGTGTGAACTACGTACTGAAAGTATATTAAATGCCTGTAATAAAAATACATGTTAATAATAATACTTTTCTATTCTGGGAATTCGCTACGAACCGCAACATTTCTATACTGGGGCCTTACTCTGTATTTCGTTTCGAAAGTTAAGTTCCTTCGGAATTGCTTTCCTACTCGAATTTGAATTGGTACTCTCTAAAATATTAGAAACGAACAAAAATGCTGCCAAGTAAAATTTCTTACTTTCGGAATTTGTATTTATTTTTAGAAATGTCAAAAAATGGAAAATAAAAGTTTTTCCTATTGGAATTTTCGTCTGAGAACTCCAATGTACTTTTTTTAGAAACGAACGAAAAATTTGTATTTTCTGTTGAAAATAAGATTGAAAAGAAGAAATTTTATTTGTGCAAAGAAATATAAGTTGGGAAAAAAAATATGACGAGTAACTTGAGCAAAGATTCTAAGGTATAAATTTAATATAATGGCTTAGAGCGATGAGAGGTTTAAGTGCAAATAATATTGAAATTCCTTTTTATTCATTGTGTGAAAAATTATCGCCTGACGAAAGACGCCTTCATGTGTGTTCTAAACAAAACATCCACGCCGATTTGAAAACTCCATTCCTTAATAAAACTTGACACTACTTTGAAATTTCTTGCACAAGGAGGATTTCAGTTTTAACATTTGCTTTTTCTTCGCAATTTTTAAGAGCTTCAATTTTTTCGTTCATGAACGATTTGAAAGACTGTTTCCAATTGCATAAATTGGGTTGGCACCACTTTTTAGTTTGGGAACGCACTTGATGCTCAACATTGTTTTCACAAAATGGAAATTGTAAAAAACTACATATTCAAAACATTTTTGCATTTGAGTAGCGAATAAATTCCCAGCAACGCTAAATTAATTGTAAAATTGAGAAAAGGGAGGCGAAGTATCTTGTTTGAAGTATCTCTGAAATTGCATTAGAATGCAGTATATTACATTGATAATAATAAAAATTATCATTTTTCTCGTATTTATATCAAAAAACACACATTGCAATAGTTTTAATTTGTTTTACACCCTCAATATACCTAACGAAAAAAAATTCCGAAATTCGAAGGGATTTTCAGTTAAATTCAGAATACAGAGTACAGAATTTTCGACTTTCTAAATTTCTAAAAATACATTCCGTAACATGAAAATTTATTTCCTACTTTCGGATTACAGAGTTCCGATTTTCCGTTTCCGAACAATTTGACTTTCGAAACGAAATACAGAGTAAGGCCCCTGTAATCTGAATAATATCAAATTCAAACTACTTCGAAAATGAAATTTCTTGTTAATAAATGAGGCAAGTACCTACGTGGAAATTTCAAAATTCTCAAATTTCTATCAACAGAGCAAAAAAATTCATATGAAATTACGATAAATCCTAAGGATTTTTAAAATTATTCAATTTCAATTGTTGGAGAGAAAATCTTTGTATGCATTTATGCATGTATGCATTCCAAATGTATTGAAGTTGAATATAAAAAATCTGAATATTTTGCAACTGAGTATATGAAGTGCTATTCTTTTGCACCCCAATGTATTTGCGCATGGATATGGGTGTGAGTGTCAGATAAGCTAAAATGTTCAGTAAAATTCCAGGTGACAGTTAACACCTGCTTTTAATTGATTTGATTTGCATGTCATGAAAATTTCATTAGGGGATTCTCAGGCGGCAACATGCAAATTGAAATGGCAACAACAGCAACACAGAAGCAACACCCATGGAATTATACACTACACTAAATCGAAATATATAGTATATAAAATATTTGATAGCATCCTGTATTCAATTTGAAACCCACACATACATGCATCTGCAGATACAGATACTGTAAACCTTTTACATGCGCATAAAAGCCAAATGAGACAACTCAATTTGTGAGTTTTCCACGCAAACACACACACACGCACTCAGCTACGCTATCATTTATGGCTCGCATAGTCACATAAAGCCTGACTACAGCATATCCTACCGGATATCCGTTTCACTGAAAAAAAATTTTATATTTTATATGCAAGAAAGCAAGCGCCTTCACCTTTGCAAGGGTTGCATGCATATCAAAGTAAGTTTACGACGTTCGACGGAAGTTCCTCGGTGGCACTCTACGGTTTATTGCATGTTACTAGCTGCTTTCATTCGGCATTATTGTTGTAATTTAAAAGGTATGCAACAATTTTTATTGTCAGCAATTTCAGCTGTTTTTTTCACAGGCAAGCACGAAAGAGTTTTCTTGCTTACTGTTACAAAAAAAGATGCATATTCAAAAAGGGAGAAAAGGGCAAATACGAGCAGACGAAAAGTTAAAAAACTCTTAATGGAGCTATCAAAGTTTTCGCGCCATTTTGTTTAGCTCAAATCAAACTTTATAAGCTTCGCGCAAACCCTTAAAGATGCAACAAGCAGTCTTGCTGTAAATACAAAGTGAGTTTGAACTTTCCGCTATTTGCCTTTTCCCTTTTCATGAATAAAAAATTCCGCTGAAACCTCGCAATATGCTTTGTAGAAAATACGGCGAAATTCAAGCATTAAAAATGCATACCGAAATAATGATGGAGCTGAATGTGTTTTTGAACTAAAATTTTATAGAAAAAATTCCTTTGATATATACCTCAAAATTCCAATATGGTCTTAAGTTCAAATTAAGTCTCACTATTTTAGGAATATTTGATATTTCTTATAAAGCATGAGAATCTTGAAGCTTCAGTGACTTTCGGAAAGATTCATTTTTTATAGAATTGTTCTTTGACCCTTAAATTTGAATCGAATTGACTATTCAAATCAGTTAAAATTAATCTTGAGAGTCGCAGAATTTTAAACGAAGCAATTCAGAAATCTTATACCAATCTATAACCAATACTTATGATATTTGGTATTTAATTTTTCTTGATTCACCCATGTTTATGTTATGCCAACATGTTGGAATGGAAATAGAGTATCTTTAAAAAAGCCTATGAAAAACTTAAAATGTAATTTCATTTCTGCGCAAAAATGTTTCTTATTAACAATCTAAGTAAACAGCTTCAAGTTATTTAAAAATCTTGTAATTTTTTTAAAGATGATAATATTTCAATTGAAAATTAAAGCAACAATTTCACTGCTCATTGAGAAAATTAAAGCGCCTGCCCAACCGACTTCAACGTTTCAAAATATTTCTATTGTTTTCCTGGAGAGCATTTACAAAACCTGCATTACTATTCCCCAAGTTACTCTCACATCCCTTCCTTTATATATATGCCTGTGCTCGACCAGCATATTTCAGCTGCCATTGTAGTTCAATGAACTCAAATTTGCTTACGGCAGCAAGCCCAGCATGGTCATGAACATTGACGCCATTACTCTTACACTGACACATACAAACATAATTTCACGCGTATTTACGCACTTACCCATACACATTAGCAACAAATTTTACTCTCATTTAGCACGTCGAAAGCAGTCGCCAAGTTCAGCGAAACAACAACAACATACACCAATCATACAAAACCGCAACAAGAGCCAGACTGCTGCCGGCTGTTTTCTTGTCTCTTTCGCATTTTTCGCATGATTTTTGCAATAATTAATGATGCGAGTTTGATTAAGTTATCTGAAAAGTTGCTCGTGACATATCAACTGTGTCTGTAGCGCCTTGGCATATGCCAGTTGTAGGGGGGTCAGCAGCGAAGTGACTAGAAAGTTATCTAATTAATAGTTTTGTCAGCGCATTACGGCTGCGGTTGTCTGCTATCACTAAAATGGCTACAAATGCACGGGTTAATTGGCAAAGTTTGTGATTCGCAAATTGGCTAAGCACTCATTCGAGCTTGAAGACAGACAGATTGAAATGATCAATGACAAAAGCATATGTACTTGTTGAAGAGATTGAGATTAAATGCAAAATTAAAGCTTCAGTTAAATGTGTGCATTGGAAATTGATAAATTTGAAGTGAAGAAGAAGCAGAAGAACTGTAAAGGCAAAAGTCTTGTTGTTGAGAAACAGAGTAAGGCACTGTGAAACCATAATATTTTGCATAGTAACCACAAAAATGTACATGTTTGCATGTTTTCACATGCCAGAGTCACATGCATATGCATATCTAGATACATGCATATGTCGTTTGCATGTGTCGTTGTGCATTTCAACAAACTGCATGTGTTGTGGTTAGACATGACAGCGACAAAACGACAAGATATCATATTTTGACCTTACATGCCGGAAACATTTGCCCAGACTCAATGTCAAAACAAGTAAGAAATTGCAGTCGGTCCCAGCGGTTATTAGCAATGCACTACATTTGTGATCGCAAAAAAAATTAAGTTTTCGAATTATGCCACTTTTTAGATATTTTTTTGTGGTACATATCTCTTTAAAAATAGTTGAGTCAAAAAAGAAAAATTTTCGAAAATAAATGACGAATTGAACATAGGTTAATAGATGAAAAATATTATACGAATGAAATGTATGCGGCTAGTAATTCCGTTACACTCACTAAATTTTCGTAGTTCCATTGGTTATTCAGAAAATAAGCAGCTATATTTTATAATTTGGAATCGTGAGTTATGGCCTTTCTGTTAAAATTGACAGACCGACAGACAGACAGACCGACAGATGGACAGACGAACTAAGCCTTGTTTGATTCGACTCAGATTTACTGCCTAATCATAACTATACGCTTATCACTATATCTACCACGCCTACATCCTGAGCATTACAAACATTCGCAAAAACCTAATATGTGCTCACGAGGTGTAGTGCATAACAACAGCAAAAAACAGGCAACGCAAAGTGACAAATTTGCAGTGCGGAAGCTGTTGACAACAACAAGAACCACAAACCAAGGACCGAGTACAACCGGAACTGAAAGTGATTTAATTTGCGTTTACGAAATTGACATCAGAAAATAATAATACAGCAACATGTCTCAATAACGGAACCGATATTTGGCAAGACTAGAAAGCTGAATTTTAAACTAAACACGAGTCAAACCACATGCAATTGGAGGAAGAAATATCGAAAAAATATAGTAACCAAATCAGCCTTTAAAATCGCAGGAATTAATGCATTTAATCTATTATTGATGTTTTATCAACTTTTTCAGAAACTGAAAATTTAAAGAAATTTTCTTTAGAGAGAAAAATTTCAAGCGGCTTTGCAATTTGGACAGAAAACTCTTTTTATAGCATTAGTATCAGAATCGTAACTGGCATGTTGTTCAACTGAAATCGGTATCTTAAATTCATTTTGATATAATTTTCGGCTCACTTCTTGTTGCTGGAATTTTCTATTACCAAGGGGCATTCATTTTGCTAAAAACAATTCACGCTGACACATGACATCATACGCATAACTGCGGGGGCACATGCAAGGCATTTGATATGTTCTTCTGCAGATTTCAACATTCTACGAAGCACAATTCCATTTTCAACTGTGCATGTGTGCAGCGGGACGTATGAGTTGCATGATATTAGCAATTAGATATCACTCATACGCTTAGACGCCTTAACTTCATTCTTTAAATGACGTTAATTCTAACTGCTTTTTAATAACATTATATCAAATATTTATATACAAAATATAATAGCTTTGTTTCTTTATGAAACCAAAACTGCACAGCTGATACAGCTAAAAGACCGCCTCATTTGAGAAACAGCCTCATTTAGCAAGCATACTGACTAGCGGCAGTTGGCCAACAAATGAAGAAGCACACTCTCACCGCCTTTCACAGTGCTTGTGAAAAGGGCATCGCCAAGTGTAAGCAAGGTGAAAAATATTGCTATTGTTTGCTTACTTTCCATTTGCAAACAAGTAATCAGCGCGATTTTGCTCACCCGCCATCCCTCTGAGCAGTTATTTACTAGCCTTCTTGAGCGGTCTGGCACTTTGCTACCGCTCTCACTGTCACTCGCTGCTTGTCACTTAGCTTTGTTGACTTTAGCTCTCTTAAATCCAACATCATGAGGAAAGTATGCTGGAATTTTTGTGGCTTTTGCATTTATGTCGTCTCTTTTGAGTGCTTTTATGGTTCTAAGGCTGCTTCTTAATTTGCAAATAGAATTTAAAGGAAAATTATAGCGCAATTTAAATATTTTTCATACACTATGAAACCAATTTTAATTTTGATAGAAGTCCAACCAAAAATTCTTTCCTTCAAATAAACAGCCTTTTGCTGTACTCTACACTCTGTGAATTACAAATAAATATTGATTAGCGAAGAACGACATATTAAATTAATTTTGAAGATTTTAAGATATTTTTTGTGTT
This sequence comes from Neria commutata, assembly GCA_963457695.1. NCBI lineage: Eukaryota > Metazoa > Arthropoda > Insecta > Diptera > Micropezidae > Neria > Neria commutata. The sequence continues at coordinate 56,803,134 of OY735245.1, read as the reverse complement.
ATAAAAATTGCAATACTCTAACACTTTCCAACTTCTGTCTTTAAAAGGCGCACACATAGTAGACTTTTTCTACTTTCTATGCATTATCGAGCTCACACATGGAAATGAGTGCATGAGCGACTGAGTTCCTGATTGTGTTAGCGTGCGTGTGTGTTCTGCATAACTGTATATTTGTATGTGTGTGTATGTGTGGGTAAATAATAATGCTCTTGCGTGTATGCTCGGCTTAGTATCAATTTCATTATACACTGCTGCACTTAAATTCCATTTTGATTTGCTTCGTCTTCATCTGCAGTTGCTGTTGCTGCCATTGTTGCGCTTTGAGCTGCATTTTATCATGACATTGCGGCGAACTGCTTTTACGATTTCTTTTTGCGCTCTCGAAAATTAAATTTACAAACAAATGAACACCATTTTAATGCAATTTGCACAGCTGCTCGCACACACGCATGCACGCATGCACATTCGCACACAGACGCATTGACGCGAGCCGAGTGCATGACAGTCGCCTGCAAGGCTGTTTATTGTTCTACTGTGTGTGCGTCGGTGTGTCTGTGTGTTAGTATTGTTGCTATGTGTGCGGTTCACTGTGATTCGTATCTTGGCGGAAGTAATGTATTCTTCTTCTTCCACTTCTTTAGTTTTTCCTAAACGTCAACTTCCCTTGTATCTCTATACAACCTTTACTAAGACAAAGCGCTGCCACCTTGATTTTTTTTACCATGCAGTGGTACAATTAATAGGGCAAGGAAGGTATTACCAGATTCTAGAGAAATTACAAGAGAAACGAAATATAAGATAATAGCAAGGAAAGAGGGAAAAATTAGAAAAATTTTTATATAAAATAAATTGCCATTTTAAATAAATTTTTTTTTATAAGCGACAGGTAAATTTTTGCTCGAGAATTGTTGCAGTTGTCAATTTTAGTCTGATAAATACTAGCCTACATTGAAATTTTCTGCTTTAAATAGTATATCTTCTACACTTGGTAAGTCCGGTTGATGACGTATTTACACGGTTGAATAGAAACAACGCTGTGGAAAAGAGTTCAAATTAAAAGAATCAGAAGAAAAATGAGGAAAACAGCAATGGTACAACACACATTTCTAATTTTCTTTTCCTTCATCTCTTGAGCTTTTCGCTTTTAGAGTTGTATTTTAAAAGAAAAGATTTATGCAGCAGCGTATAAGCAAAGAAAAAGCCGTGCACAGAAACCGTGGAAAAAAGTCGAATTCCAATTTCTAACTTTGTTAAATTGCACTTTTTACTATCTCAAATATTTGAAAGTATAAAGAATTTTTTGAGTGAATTAAAACAATTCCGCAAGAAAAAAGTAGGGAAAGCAAAATTGTACTTTAAGAAATTTTTGTATACTTTCAGGTGGCAGCGCTGCAAAGACTTCCGTTTGCGCGTGCAACTTATATGCACTGGCACTTGTATGTGATGTGTATATGTATTTATGCGTGTTCAATTGTGCATGTATGCTGCTCGGTTTTGCGAGTCTGTTGAAAATTTCTTCATTTCAAAGTTTAAAATTAATCCCAGCTGAGTAGTAGTAGAATTTTCTCAAATTATCTAGCATGTAGAGGCAAGCCACCAAAGAAAATAAGCATATCGAAATGAAAGCTTATGCAAATTTTCATTTTTCTTTAATGAAATTAATTTGCAAGTATTATATTTGTTCTTTACTATGCCAGAAACCGAATTGCTTAAGATTTTTAAAGAAGCTAACGCTTATTTTTAAAGCATAAAACAGCCGTCAGTTCTTTAAAAGCACGGAATCATGATTCTTCTTCTTAATTAGTCTATAACAACCCGTTAGCGGACTACGACCTGACGTAGGGTTAAACACTCGCCTTCTCTTGTTGGAAATGCCAAAAGTTACGAAAGGCTCATCATCTTAATCTTGGCTATTCCTGTTCTCCAACTGCCGCCTCAAGCACCTTCTTCAGTTAACCTTCCTCGTCCATAAGCACGACGCGGCTAACATGTCAGCCAAATCACACATAAAGGCATATACATAGTTCGACAGACATGCAGGTGCAAAAATATGTATACACACATATACCCACACATGCAAAGGTGTGAAATTGCGTGTGGCTTTGTGTAGCCATTACGGTCCACGTGAGCGTTATCTATTCAACTTGCACGCCGCATTGACACGAACGTCCGGCGCAGACAAATTTATGAGTTACCGGCTCGAGTCGCTGCCAGTTAGCTGAGCCCATAGTACTGCCACTATAAATACACACAATCTCAACATGGCACAATATATTGGTGTAATGATGGCATGCCTTAGCTCTGTTTCTCACTGTTGAGGATTATACATACAATATACGTATATATTGTTTCAATTGCATCTACTTGTACATGTCAGAATTCCTATCCCATTTCCGACAGACCTCAAAATATTGATAAATACTCCGAATTTCAAACTTCTCATTTTAAAATTCGTAAATGAGAAGCATCAACATAACAATGTCTTAATAAAATTTCTGTTCCGACGAACTCTAGTAGCATAACAAAGATTTTAGTATGTACTAATTGCTACCATAGAAAAACATATGAAAACAACTGTTTAGGAACCAGGATGCTGCAAACATTATTTCTTACTGTGTATTATTTTTGATTTCATAACGACATTTTTAAATACTCATAACTGTTTAATTTCCCCTTTTTGCTTTGATACATATGTATTTCTTTCGTTAAGTAACTTTCGGCTATAAGCCGCCATATTTATATTCTTAAATTCAGTTCAATTTGTACGTTCCATCTGAACAGTCGTGGTTCGTGAAAGAACTCTTCGCTGTAGCGACAGCATTTCTGTCCACGCGAATAAATTTGGAAATAAAGAACAATTTTGGTTTTAAAATACAAGCCCTAAAGCTCAACAATCGTGTTATTCTTTAACAACAACAAAAAATCCGATCACCAGCTCGCACTTTTCTTCAATTAAAAAAAATTCGCTATTACAGCAATATGCATTCCGAATTCTACGTATTTTGCAAGAGCATTTATTATACCTCTACGATTAAAATTCAAGCATTCGCTTTTGGAATATGGTATCACACTTTGCAGAAACCCAAATGTGTATGTAGTCAACAATTTTTCACGTTGCAAATTTTAGCATGCATTGCCTCAAAATTCCTCGAAAAAGGATAACATTCGCGGTTTGCGTGGTATTAAAAGCAATCTCTTTAGCATCGTCAGTTTGCAGGCTTGCCTACAAATGATTAAACTGGTCAACACATACAAGCACACATACATATCTCACGTTTCTCCACATACATATGTATGTATATGCTAACATGCATTTAGTATGCTTTTAGCTTGAATTGCGGCAATTTGCAAATTCTAAACAAGACAAACAACAGAAAAACAGTCGAATTTCAAGGCCAGTGAATTTTATACGATGACAACATAAATATTTTATACGATGCATGCAGATGAATAAGCTTGTTGTTGTTGTTGCTGCTGCTGGTGTTTTATAAAAGGGTATCGCACTGAACAATAAAAAGATGCCGGCAAGAGTTGACCCACATACTTTTTTTGTCAATATAATTTTATTTTATACTACTGCTTAGTGTGATCCTAAGCAGCAGCTAACAAAAATTACCATATCATGAACATGGCACCGCCTCTGACAACAGCAACCGCCAACACCTTTTCCCTTACCATTCATCCTTTTTAATTTATTTTATTTCACAGCTACTGCTGCCAGGATTAAGCTGCGCATATCTACAGTGCTTAGCCTTTGATGTGTGACATCAAACACCCGAAATCTGTGGGGAATCGACGGCGATGACGCCGACAACGACCACCTTTTCCACGTGCGCCAAATGTCAGGTGAGCTGACAAATTGCGGACTAGCACGAAATGACAGTGCAACATGTCGAATAGCGCACAGAAGGTAAGCTCTTAAAAAATTGGCATAGCTATTTTGCATATGCCAAGCGTGTAGTTGGCAGTCCTTGGGAGCCTCTGGCCTTACATGCTAATTTTCGAAAAAGATTAGTCAAAAAAGATTACTATATAATTGTCATTTTCAACGAATTCTCATACAAAACTAAACTCAATTCGAAGCAGCTGGAACATTAATGTTAGTCGATTCGCCTACCATCGCTTCCCTAAAAGATTTGTTCCTTAAAAACGAACTTGTGATCAAAATGTTATAAGTAAAATTTTCAAGAAAATGTTAAAAATGATTTAACTTACATTTCAAAGGCATCGAAATTTCGTATACTAAAAGATTATAGATATTGAATTATATATATTGATTTGTTTATAGATATTGAATAATTGATTCAGTGTCCCAGTATTAAAAGACAGACTTAGACACCTATATATTGTATATCAGTCTTCGAAATAGCAACAGAAACTTAAGCTCTTAAAAAATTTCGTCTTCCTCTGATATCATTAGAATATTCACTCTTTGATAGCATCGTCCTTGCGAAATGATGTCCGCCGTTTCTACTCACCTTTGAGTCAAGTAACGAATCCTGTTTTCACTTAAGTAAGTTTATATTAGGTTCAATCTCTCTCTGGGTTCGGTATGATTAGATTAAGTGTTGCCAAATGTTACTCTAAATTCTATGGGATTAAAATATCCTTAAAGACCGACTATTCAAAAGCCAAATAGGTTTGAGATAGCTTATCTGCGGCGTAAATTTTGTTGTTTTATATGAGAGTTGAAACAATTTTATGCGTCAAAAGACTATCTGAAAAGTGTATAACATTCAAGAAATCCTTCCTTAAAGAAATAAACTATAATATCAAAATGTTTAACATCATTTCAAGTTTTCAAAATTTAATTCTTTCTAATTTCCCTTAAAACGATTTGAATAGAACCCAAAAGTTGCAGCAAGTGTTGCCCATTCAAAACATGCATTAACCTTGCCATGAACTATTAAAAACGCTTCTAACCCATTCTACACTCGCCCTCACATAACTGTCGAATTGCAGCCCAAAGTTAGCAAAAATTAAGCTGCTAATTGGCAATTTGCAGGCTTAACAAATTTTGCAAAAAAAAGGGTTTCTAAACTAAACCGGGCCAAAACACAACAGCAACAACAAATAACAGCTACAGCAACAATACAGACTCGGCAAAATGTCAACAATAAAACAATAAGTGGTATAGAAATGCGTGAAAACTGCAAGCATTTTGTTGTTGTTGGCAATTGGCAGCTAGGTGATAAGCACTCCAAAAACAACAACAGCTAACAACATTTCGTTTTGAAGTGTGCCAGCAGCTAGTATAATAAATATGGCGAGGATGTCAGCAACAGCAATGGAGCGCTGCCAGCAGCAGTGATTATTGTCAGTTGCTGCGTCCCCAACAATTGTACAATTGTTGCTGCCGTCTCTCTACATTTGACAGCTGACCGTGTGGTGTGGTGTGTGTGTGTGTTTATGTGTTTCTAAGGTCGAGAACTAATGCTTTCTGTTGTCTGAGCCCTTCATATTAAAGTTGCAGCCATTAGTTTTGATGGCTCTGGCAATTTCGAATGCTGCCTACACATAGTGCGGAAGAGAGAGCGGAAAAGAGCTGAAGTGAAGATCGCATGAACTTAGCTCAAATGTTGACAAAACGATTTGAGATTTGAAAATGGGCACAAAAGGTTAATGCACAGCACATTAAACCACAACAAAGGCAAGCCTTTCCTGACGCAAATTTTAGTGAAATTATTTCAATATTAAAATTTGCAAGTTTTTACAAACTTTGAGAAATTCTGGCGCTGTGTAAAGAAACTATGACTGTTGCTTAAGCCAACCATAAAAAGGTCCTAGGTCCTATTCCCAGACTAAGGGAATTTAAAGCAGCTGGTATGAAATATTCTTAATTTAAGCGACTTTCATAGAAAAAATAAACTAAGTATGACTCGATCTTAGAAGCAGGTCATTAGCAACTTGTTAGGAAACGAGAGTAAAGAGTGTTAATGAATTCGAAATTGAAATTGGTGGAAATATAAATTTTACATATGATTTTATACTACGATAGTTTTAAATAAAAAACTTTCTCTCATTTTATAAAACTTCTATGAAATTGAAAACCAAAATTTTCATTTTTTAACCAAGACATTCGGTTTGAAAAATCTCGTCACCCTATAGATTTCTTTAAAATTATTGTTTTGCTACAAATTTTAAATACATCATTCATATTCAGATTTTAAAAAAGTTTGACTTTAAATGCAGATTTTTACTTTTAAGAAATGAGTATCCAAGCTTTACGGACGGCCGCGAACAAGTAAATTTAGTAAGTTATTTCAAGTATTTCACTTAACAACAATTTAAAATTGATTTCAAATCCAATGGAAATGGGATTTACATCAAATTGAATACTACAAATAAATAGTCCAGCTACCTTTTAAACTCCTAATCTTCACGCCAAGCAAATTAATTCATTTTTATATCAAAGCCAGTGCCAAAAGTACGCTCTTAACATTCCTTTTCCCCTGTCTCTCCCCCCACCATTTACCAAACCAATATACCAACTTTAGGTATTTGCGGTTAATACAATAACAATTCAGCTTAATTTAAATAAAACCCTTAAAACGAAGTTTATTAGCTCTTCCGCTTGGGAAACCGTTACCAAGAAGCTTGCTTGTATTGACTCAAGAGACTATTGGCTTGCGTGTCACATTAGGAATTATGTATGTATCCGTTGTTAAGATATCTCCCACATAAAAATGAGCAACTTTCGGTTTAAGCGTGACACTTCCTTTACACGTTGATTGCGAATGTTTTGCCCTTTCGTCATAAAGTCACAGCCAATGTCATGTCCGTGCGCTTTTAATGGAATTGCTTCCAGCATTGAAATGTGACAAAAGAAAGGCTATAGGCATGAGCAAGGCTGGCTGAAATAGAGATGAAGGCGGAAGTAGCCGAGTAAATTGAATTATGCCGCCCACGTTGAGCTAAACTTGAGAAGCAATGGCACATGAAAACAGAGTTTTTTTTTGTCCTGTTTACTTTCGCACGAACGTAGGCAAGGAGTCAAGGGTGTTGCTGGTGTTGCTTATTCGAACATATGTTTATTCTTTGAAATTCCTACCTTAGAAACAATTTCCGAAGGGTCAACACAAATTGGTAGGGGTAGGGGTAGCGCGCGTAAAGGCAGATGGGCCTTCAGAAGGTATTCCGGGGGGAAGTGCTTGGAGCAGAGATAGCTCCTTCGTGTGACGACGAAGCTGGCTGGGAAAGCAAGCCGTCGCAACCACTCTGCGCACCGTAGAGGTTGCACTGGGAATCTAAACATCTTCCCAGACCGATTCCCACAGTAGGAACACATCCTGGTGTTCAAATATTGCCGTGTCCATTTCCTTGTCTTCTTTTTGTTAGCTCCAGTATTTTCCAATTTCTTCTTCTTTTCGTCTTCTTTTTCGTCGCGCGCCAAATATCCTGTCAATATTTTCATGTTGCGCTGTTAATATTTCCATATGCAAAATTTTGTTAACATGTTCGGTGCGCATATAATTCTGCTAATATGTTGCGCTGTTAATATTTCCATATGCAAAATTTTGTTAACATGTTCGGTGCGCATATAATTCTGCTAATATGTTTCGCTGTCAAAATTTCTCTGTTAATATGCCACGTTGCAAATTTTGACATTATCAGTTTCTACTTTCGCGCAATTTCTATAATGCAAAAACAATTTTTTTTTCATTTCACACTCGATAAAAATGCTACGCCCCTTTTGTGTGCAAATGAAATGTTATTGCGCCCTTCGGCATTTGATGAGAAGAAAAGCATAGAGCACTGCAAACGAAAACAATTCAGAAATTTTATCATTTTGCAATTTTGTTTCATATGGATTTTCTTGATTATAAGCGGTAATATGTAGATCTTGAAAGATTGTATTGCGGAAATGTGACTTGACGCCTCTACATCCACATCTTTCTACTATGCTCATAAAACAAATATAAAAATTAAATGCAAACAAAATGATTCCGTTGTTCCTGTACAACTCATATTTATTTTATTGTTACTTTTTGGCAATGCAACTTAGATTACTTGCGCAATACTATTGAAATAATATAATGTAGATATTTATTCTCATTATTCTTCAAGTGAGTAATTCAAAGATTTAGTCGCATGTATCTTTTAAACATAAATTATTCTGATATTTACGTTAAATCAAAATTAAAGTTATACATCATATTATATACATATTTTATAAAAATACTAAATTTAAAAATGTATGTTTAAGTATTGAAATTTGCCAAAAAATGCACACTTACAAACTAGTTAAATTAAATGTTATATTCAGTTAGTACCAACACATTACAGATAAGTAACCAAAGCGTCGGTACGAGGTGGTTCCAATATGTGGCTGCTTAGTTTCTCAGCAGATAATCAATATCGTCAGTCTTTGTTGTTGCCATATATTGATCTAATTCTTTATCCAAATCTTCCCTTTTCACTGGTACATTTGAGCTGTTTTTGCCTGTGGGAGAAGTTAAATTCAATTTATGTTTTTCTATTGAAATATCCAAATATAATTGCAACATGTTTAACCAAACATTTGTCAGTGCTTGCAGTTAGTCCATTGCACATTCACTCCACTGGCTCGTTTTTACCTAGATTACGTCCATCACCGCGTCCTCTACCGCGTCCATTTCCGCGTCCACTACCGCGTCCATTTCCGCGTCCACTACCGCGTCCACTAACGCTTTCACTTCCGCGTCCACCTCGCCCACCACGGCTGCGACTACGTCCACGCCGCGGTTGTTGTTGCTGCTGCTTTTGAAGTTTCTGTTGGCCATTCATACCAATTGCTTTACCATTTCTTTGTGTTAATCCACCGCGGCCATTCCTCTGTTGACTGCGCCCGCGTCGTCCACGACCACTCACCAATCCTGACCTTTGTTGCTGTTGCTGCTGCTGACCACTAGTATTGCCATTACCCTTGCGTGTGCGTGAGCGCGAACGTCTCGGTGAATTATTTATTGCAGTCCTAACAAAAAGAAATCATATTTGCGTAACGAAATTTGCGATTAAAACAGTTTTTGCAGACATACCTTGCTGTAGAGCGGGCCACTCGTCCACCGGCGCCACCGGTATTCTGTACGGTCGAATTACGTCGTTTCTGCACACGGCCTGCGGCAACTCCACGTCGAATTGTGCTACCGCGACGACGACCACGCTGTACATTTGCAGCGGCAGTGCCTGGACGCACACCCAGACGTGCTTTTATGGGAATTGCTGCTGTGGCGCCAGTATTTATACGTGCGCGACTGCGAGAACGAGAACGTCCACGACCTACAGCGCTACCACCACGACCTCGGCTCTGTGAACGACCACGCACAAAAGTGGGCTCTGGTAAGCGCGCACGGGAGCGACTGCGAGAACGTCCGCGCCCATTCCGCTGGGCGACTGTGCCTCCACGCGAACGCTCCTGTTGACGTTGAGCAACACGTTGGGCTGCGCCGCCTACATTTTGGCGATTTATGCCTAAACGACCACCAACTGAATTCGAACGACGCAAGGGTCGGCGGCTGATGTTGGAGACGATGTCAGCTTTCATGCTGTATTTTTCATAGGAGGAAGTGAAGAAAAGGGAGGAATTGTAGTTTGTTGTACAGTACAGTTTCACTTTGGCAATGCCAATTCAATCGAGAAAGTTCCTTTTTTCGGGAAATTGTTGCTCATTTATGACCTGCGGTGTTTTTGCGACAGTGTCTGTATTGCTTTTGTGTAGAATATCTTTCTCTCATGTTGCATTCTTATGATCAAGTACGTCTATGTATGTAAAATGTTTGCTTACGTTGCAACTTTGGTCAGGCTGTTGGTTTTGATCGGCTTTCCATTCGCTGCCACACGGAGTGCCTTGAAGCTACCGCGTTTTATAGGCAAACGAGATCGAGATCCTGTTGGCTTCATGCTTCTCTGTAAAATTCACACGCATGTGTGAATTAGAAGAAATTTCAGAAATTAGGCGCTGCTTGTGTTGTCTATTTGTGTATCTGGCTCCATCTTCATTTTCTATCCCCCAGAAACGTGTACATGTACAATCACTCAAATTCTTCATTATTTATTAAGAGGCGGCATAATCGAAAGGACTGGCACACTTTAGAAAGCACTCTTCAAATCCATCTGAACAGCGGACTTAAGTATAGTTATCGAAAATATTTAACCCAATTCTCTTTTAAAACAAATCTTAATTGAAAGCGTTTCGTGGCAAGTTTTGTGTGCGAAGGAATTCATAGTATTGTTCCTTGTAGATTGCCCAAGATATTAAAGATGTTGTGGACACATTATAAATCCAGGATGTTGGGTTTAGTAGCTTCAAATGAATGTTCATGTCCAAATCGCGTTCAGAACAAAGGAAAATTGCGCAGAATCTGAACCAAAGTATGCAGTATCATTCTTGTAGTGTGAGGGAAATCATTGGATTCGAAGACGTAGATTAATATGCTGCTAATGTCGACAGGCCGATGATAAGAGTTTGCTCACTGCTAACTTGTGCGTTACAATTATAACTTCATGCTATCTGTAATTCTCTAACAATCAAGATAAATGTCTTTCTTCAAAATACATCTGATTTAAGTGGTCCTGTTAAGAACATATTTAGATGTCAGTGAATTCAGCTTCCTTCTGAGGGTGGTTAACTTAGCCGACATTTCCATATTAAGAGATATTGCTTTTAGAATAAGGTTACATGGTGTTACTTTTGAATGAATTTGCCACTTTGCGATTTGCCTTGTATGTGATTCTTCTAGTAGCATTTTACACGGTGCATGTCCTGCTTTCCATCCACTGAATTTAATTCTCAATTGTGGAAATGCCATCGCCGTTTGTTCACAAATCGATTCTACTCAAATACGTAAAATTTAAACTCATTTGACACATACGCGTTTTAGTTTTAATGCAGCCTGCATTTTATGTCTGCGTGATAATTGATCCAACAGACGACGATTCGCAAATGAACTGCGCGCATCCATGCTGGCAATTCTGCTGCGACTACGGCTTCGACTGCGCTTAACAACGTGCTCACGTGGCTGAGACGATATAGCCGTGAATCTATCATTTAGCGAAAGCCCAGTTGAACTGGTTACGTGAATTTTGCTTATTGACGCTGACATATTGTGTTTTTACTGAATTCACTCTTCTTCGGTTGTGTTTATTTTATTTCACTATCAGTTGCAATTTCTGCAAAACCTCTTCAGCGGATGTAACTTGCTTGAATTTCGATTTGGAACTGAAAATAGAATTTAAAAAATAGGCGCTTTATACAAATTTTTCTGCATGTCCAGAGTAAAGGATTTGCTGATGAAACATGGAATAGCACACACAGGTAAAAAGAAAGCATTTGCCTACCTATGACACAATAAAGGCAGCTGCACAAATTAAGTTTGCGGAGGGATTACTTAATCTTACGAACTTGAATTTTTCTGCTGAATTTTGAGTTGACATTTTTAGGTAAATCGTTTATTATTGTTAAAAATGGATTTTTGAGATATGTAGTTATGTACTCTTAAACTCGTACGGTTTTTCAAACGAACCATAAACGGTGAAATATGTAGTATGTATGTATAACAATAATTTATGTATGTATGCATGTGCTAAGAATTTGCAAATAGAATTTTCGCAAACAATACATATTAGCGTCTGCTCGATTTACGTAGAAAAAAACTTTTTTAAACTCGAATAACATCCCCAAAATTCAATAGTTATTAATTATAATTACGGTGACCAACCGTACTATATTATATAGGACAGTACTATATTTTAAGCCGATGTTCTATATGATATATTTTGTTAATAAAAACATGGAAATGTTCTCTATTTTATAATGTGTCCTATATTTGTTCTATATTTGATACAAAGCGAATTAATATCGTATAAAAATATAAATACCAAATATGAATTACGAGCTCATGTAAACTGAGATTTTTAATCACTTCGACAAAAAAGTATACCTTGTAAAAATTATGAAATTCAGTCTTTGCTTACCAGGGTCAAATGCTCATACAAAAAGGGTTTTCTCTCTTATGAACAACATTTAGACTGCGGAAAAATTGCAAATGAAAATTAACACAATTAAATCCATTTTAATTACAAAATGCAATTATGAACTTTCTTGCTTGGAATTTAAGGAGTACTTAGAGGAAAACCACAATTTGATCCAAAAAAATGCATTCCACAGAAAAATATCGAAGCAATTAGAGCTAAAACGTCTTGTATGTTATGTTAAGAATTTATGTTATACAGTTTGGTTGACATTAAGGATGCTGATCTGGTGGTTCCTTGGTTCAAACCATGAAAAAAGCTTGCCTTGATATAGGGTCCATTTTGAACCCATTACCATTATCCATTACCACCCTGTATACAGTTTACTCGGTAAATTGTTTTTTTTTTTTTTATAAATTTAAGTTATTTTGCAACACGATCTCATAAGTTTGAATAAAAAATACATTTTTAAAACGGACATTTGCCATTTTTCAATTTTTAGCAAAAAACAAAGTTATGTTGGTGGGTGTGTTCTCTATTTTCATTAAAAAAATATGGTCACCGTAATTATAATATATGAGAGGAAAATATAATTCAATTTACGTCGTAATTCTTTCCGAAGAACGATTCGCCAGTGCTGTACGCATTTCCTCATTACTAATTTTAGCCCAAAGGCGTTGCACATGAGTCACGATGCTGTGCATCGAGAAGCTATGCAATCCATCTCCACAAGCAAAAACATCGAATTGTGAAATATACAACTGAATATAATTCGAAATATTTACCTGTTTATATAAGCCTCGCTGAATTTCGCTATTTAAGACTCCTCACTTTTTCCAATACGTCCGTGTCCGTAGTTCCGGCAAGTTCTGAATTGCTTATTATAAGCGAGATTTCAGATTCCGCTGGTAAACTTTACTTCCAAATATTAACAGACTGTTATATTTAACTTTTCATTCGATTTTAATGATTGATTTGCATAAAACTCGCAATTAAATTGTATTTAAAATACAGATTCTCAAACTCACGACTGCTTTTCTCGAATTACGAAATGAAAATGCTGGCAGCCATTTTCTAGTCTTCCAGACACAGAGTTGTATTTGCTATAAAAATTAAGCGATGCCATATTTCTTTTCTTTTCAATAGGCAGACAAACCTAGTACATAGTGTAATAATATCAAGTGAACCAGATATCTTGAAGTACCCTAGCTTGTCAAAAAATTTTTTTATTTTTCTTTTCTCCTTCTTCGTTATATGTCTTAACCCATCCGAGACATTAGTACAAAAAAGTTACTCAACATTTTTACGTGCCAAACAATTTTTATTTTCAGTAATGAACCAGCACGTGTGTTACATATTTTATAACAAATAGCGTTTATAAACCAATTGTTAACCTTTTTTTATCTCGTTAAGACCTCCTGAACTTCGCATTGTCCCAAACAAATTTTCTAATACGTCTTGATTTAGTCTACTAGTCAAATCTTAGGACATTCCAAACTTTTCTTGCAGATATTTATACAGCAAATTTATGGAGCTATTCGTTATTACCACAAGAGTTGGCCATTGATGGTTTTCCTTTTTACTTTTTTCTTCAAACGCAAACTCAAACTGAAAACGGGTTAATATTTTTGACATCGCAACTGACAAGTAAGGGTACGAGAATAGAATATCATTGCTATCTGGTTCACTTGATATTATTACACTATGACCTAGTATACAGTTTTTGCGATATGTGTATTCTTTAAATAAATCCCGGTTTTTTAAATATGTATTCCAATTCCGTTTAAATAAATCCCGCTGTCTTTAAATATTCCAATTCCGTTTAATATCGAAAGTGTTTTGATAGTTTTCTCCCTTCTCAGGTTCTGGTTGAAAGTTAGGCAAATTTAAGAACTAACCCACCACCGTCTCAGTTATCCGTGTGAAATTTTTCACCACATGTTATTCATCGTCAACAATACACAGTGATAATATGTATATATTTTTCCATCTCGCGAAATGAAAAGTTCAAATTTTTCTGAAAATATTTCTTGCGGATGGAGACGAAAGACAAATATATGGCAGCCCATTGCATGCTTGGCAGCCCTGGTATGAAGCAGCTGTTTCGTACAATTACACAATCACTGAAATAATTTTTCGAACATTTTAATTTGTTTATGATTTAGCGTTCGAAACTAGATCGGCAACAGTCTGTTGGAACGGGCGCTCGGTTGTTGTGCACGCAGAGAGGTAAAACTAAACACATAATAAGAAAGGGAATGGAAAAAGGAATGTTTGATAATTAAGTGTGGCTGACGATCGAAATATAGGTTTGATTTATAAATTGATTGTCAACAAAAAACCAGTTAAAGTTTTCGACGCTTATAAACGGACAATGAACTTTCAACTCGGTCACTTGTTAAACTTGCCTCTTCCCATTGCCAAAGCTTTGCTTTTGGACTACCTGCTTCACCTGCTTCAGTGCTACGGGCTACTTGTTGCCATTGAATATTGAATATTCGCACTGAATTCGAATTCATTAAACCAAAGTAAGCGCTATTGTCAAGAGGGACATAACAGCAAAAAGCACAACCGCGAAACGGCAAGAATTTACTCTATTGGTGGATGCCTCTCAGCAACTTATAGTGACGTGTCCTCCCCGCCAAAAACAGCTGGAGTCATTGCATAAGGAATTTTAGCAATAGTTCACGCATATTAAGCACCACTGGACTACGTGGACTACGTAGTACTCTGCAGTAGTAAGATGAGCAACGTAGTGCCGGATGTAGTAATCTGGTGCGTAATCATCTTATTCGCATTTTCCAACAATGTTTATATCATATTTTTTCGTACTACATTTTCACAACAGCGGATTCTTGATTATATCGCTGCTGATCATACACTTCTTCTCTGATTTGCTGCGCATCTCCCTTGGCGGCTACTACACCCACGAGACGCTCTCGCAACTGGTGGATTCGCATGCCAAGGAATACTCATGGCTGCTGAAGCTGTTGGTCAATTGTTTCGGGTATGGTTGTGTCTTTGTGCCTGGCTACTTGATTTACAAGTATGTGGAACGCACAAACTATTTGGAGAAGAGCGGTGAGTGTCAGTTAAGAAGACAAGCAGAGCCATTTATATAAAACCAATCTTTGCAGATAAAACCTACATACACAATGCCGTCAACATGTGCATAACTGGCAACACAGCCTGCGATGTCGATCGCGATAATCCACAAACGAAGGGCTTGTCAGGTTCGTCTGATGCGCCAGCACCCTCTGCTACGCCCAAGCGCACTAGCTCTCAAGAGGCAGTGCTGCTGATCTGGTGCTTCGGCGGTCTCATGTGCTCCTACCTGACTTGGGGCGTGCTGCAGGAGAAGATTATGACGCAGGAATATTACAATTTCGCTGGCGAAACTTCATACTTCAAGGACTCGCAATTCCTCGTCTTCAGCAATCGCATTCTAGCCTTCTTCGTGGCGCTCATTTGCCTGCAAGTGCAACCACCAACAATGCGCCACCGCGCGCCGCTCTACAAGTACTCCTTTGCTTCGTTCTCGAACATCATGAGCGCCTGGTTTCAATATGAGGCGCTCAAATTTGTCAACTTCCCAACGCAAGTGCTGGCCAAATCCTGCAAGATTATACCCGTCATGCTGATGGGCAAAATCATGTCGAAGAACAAGTACGAATGCTATGAGTATCTCACGGCGGTGCTCATATCGCTGGGGATGATCTTCTTCATGACGGGCTCGGCGGACAACAGCAAGTTGAACGGCGTGACTACGCTGACGGGCATTTTCTTGCTAGCGATGTATATGGTTTTCGACAGTTTCACTGCCAATTGGCAAGGCGCGCTCTTTAAGGGCTACGGCATGACGCCTCTTCAGATGATGTGTGGCGTTAATTTGTTCTCTAGTGTTTTCACTGCCGCCTCGTTGTCGGTACAGAGCGGTTTCATTGACTCTTTGGCCTTTGCCACAGAGGTAAGTTCCAGCAAATACTGATAATTTTTTTTTAAAGTGTAATAGCACTTCTAAACATTCCTCTTTGCTCATTTACAGCATCCGAAATTCGTGTTCGACATCATCATTCTCTCGATTAGTTCAGCTGTTGGCCAATTGTTTATTTTTTATACAATTTCAGTATTTGGGCCAGTTGTATTTACCATCATCATGACACTGCGGCAGGTGAGTGTGTGCACGGCGCATGGGTTTTGCCGGCGTGTGATCTGACACTAAGCGTTTATGCTTTCCTTTAATATGCTATGAAAACTTGTCCTAAGTCATGTGCTGCTTTCATTTCCAATCCTCCAGAATTTCGATTAATCACAATGTCGTAAAATGCGTTTGTACAACTGATAAATTGTTTTGTTTGCTTTGCTTTGAAAGCTGTTTTTCAGCTGAATATCGAATATTTATTTTATAGTTCTTTTTTGTTTCCTTTTTAAATTTATCTGTTAGAACACTGAGTAGATATATCTTTCAAGCAATTTTGATTGAATACTTTTTCCCTGGCCTTATCTCTAGATTATGACTCAATTCAAAAGTGTAAAATTTTCAATGATTTTGTTGTTGGCGGATCTTAACTCTAGTTCTACTAATACACTATTCAACAAAATTTAATTCATTGTTTGCAACATATTTTACGATAATGTGATGCTGACAAAATTTTGAGTCAAAGGCGCGTATGAGCGCGCTCGAAGCATATAGGGTATATGTATATAAATTATGACAGTTGCAAGAAATACACATTTTTTAAATTAATTAAGAATTCTTTCTTGGCGCTTTCAGGCCGCTGCCATCTTGCTCTCCTGCTTCATTTACAACCACAACATTTCAATGCTAGGCGTTTTCGGCGTGGCGGTGGTCTTCTTTGCCATCTTTCTACGCGTCTATTGCAATCAACGCCTGAAAGCTATACGCAAACGTGCTGAAGTTCATAAGCCAAAAATGGCCGTCTAGCAGCGGTTACAACAGCCTAGCGTAATTAGACTAAAACTTGAATAAAGCAAACACCTGACGTGATGATACCGTGACAAATGCAAAGCGTGAAGGAGCTGTGTACAGTTAAATGAAGCACACGAAGAACGCCCACGACAAATCGTGACACAAATAATTGGTACTTTTACAAGCAAGCTACGAGTAGGCGCTCGTACTTATTATTAGAATCCAGTTTATTGGTAGCTATTTTATGTTTTGTTTTGTAAAGGCGTTAAATGAGAATGACTAATTTGTTGTATCTTAACTTCCTTATATACATATATATGTACATATATTTAATTATCTTCCAAGAAGAAAGAAAGGGTTACTGTAAAGCTTTCCACAAGGTTATTATTTTAGCCGCAAAGTTCTTCACTCATTTTATTACACTACTGTACATGTTTCCTTTTTAAAAAAATCTCTTTTCGGAAAGTTGTCTTCGTAGCATAGTTTATTAGCAAATGATTTTATTTTAAAAAATCACAACTTATGAAGGGTAATATTAAAATTGCGCTTTAAGCGCATTGCAACTAAATTGCTGCTAAAATTTTTAATTGCAAATATAAAATAATTATGTATTGCACTTTTTAAAGTATATTTTTATAAATTATTTAGATATTTGAATTTATAGTGCACAGCACTTTGAAGGCACAAAATAATACATATAGGCGCTTTAAACTGTCATGGCTTTTACTGCATAACTGCGCACATTTAGACGAACTTTTATTGCATCTATTAAATTAAATTATTTCTATGATCTTCAGCTGTTCTGCGTGCTTACATAGTAAGTTTTTACAACAAATTTTAAGTTCTCGAAAAATGTAAATTTACCGTTTGTTTTTCTTTCTTAATCAGAGGCTTCTGTCACTGCACACACAAAATACTTAATAATTTTATTATATAACGAGCATACAATATTTTACTAAATTTTAAGTTAGACCACAGATAAAATATATTTCTCACAATTCTAGCAGCTTCATCGAATTAAATGTGTTAAACTTTATAGCATAAATAATAAATTTATATTTATAGCATATCTACTATGTGTTCCCTATAATGCCATATTTGCAAAAGAGTCAATTGTTTATCCAACCCGAAGTTCTTTTGTGAATTTGCCTGCCATGCAAAAACGCTTGTTAATGTGTATATTTTATTATCTCGTCCTCGAAGCTGCTGCAGCGAAACTAATTCAGGCATGACAAAAATATTCAAAAACCATTTGAACTAACATATCACAATTGATAAGTTTACACTGTAGTTCAATTATAAAAGCTGTTTTCTTTTTTTTTTTAACCAAACGGTGTCGCTTTACACCTATGTATTTGTGCCGAATAAGTGGGAATTTCTGCTGATAAGAACTTCTACACATATGCGTGCCTGCGTGCCTGTCTGGGAAGCAGACAAATTAAATTTTCAACGGTTTGTGCAAATTTAAAGTACCAGAGTGATATGAAATGCTTTTTTCGCTAAGAAAAAAGTTTGGTATTCTTTCTAAGATAAATCAAATTTTTACGCAAACCGATTTTGATCGAATGTGAAACATTGGAACATGATAAGAAAAGCTCGTAGTTTCGCCTACGCTACAACTTGGCTGCGCTATTCTAGATTTCGTCGGAATCAGATTATCATTCCGATTCGAATTTCATTCTTGATATATATATTAATGGGATCTACAAATTCTTCTTCTTTTTCGCTGGTCAATATAGCGCAAAATATTTTACTATTAAATTTTGAAACGAAAGAAATAAAGGTTTCAATACAACATACCGAAAAGATTTAAAAAAAAATCGATTTTTCTAGCAACTTGTTTGGAAAGCTCTGAATTTTTCTAGTTAACTTTTGAAGGTCAAGTCAACAAAGATTTCACACTAACTGTAAAATGAGACCAAAAATCGTCGTAATAAATTTACAGATTTTAACGACTTTTTGTAAGAAAAGTCTCATGAAAGTTGTAGTAATTGTTGCCGATTAAAAATATTTATGAGCAACAGCTGCTATAGCTGAAAAAGTTTGCCTATTCATTCTCAGCTACAGCGACATAAAGGTGGCCTACATTTTGATAAAATTCGCACAAAATATTGTGCTCGGTATTAATGCAATTTGGCCAAATAAGCAAACGGGGCCATAATTAGTCACAGGTCAACGCATAAATAATGGCGGCAACGATGTCGGCTCCGTTGCAGACTGCTGCCTATTACAACAATACACAAAACAGCGGCAGTGAAGTGAAAAACGCCAGCGCTTTGCAGGTGCTATCTTCTGCTGGTGGGTGATGATGATGGCGCTGAATGCGCACGTGCGTAGGCGCGCTGCTGAAGCCGAAACAGCGCCCGGCAGCTGAATTTCCGTTGAATTCAAATTAGCATATCAAAAACAGGCAACAATAGCAACAACAATAAAATACATACATGGTAAAATAGGTTATTATGCAATTTGAAAATGCCCTTAAAGGGGAAAGGCCAACAAATAAAACAGGCATTCTGCTTTGATGCGCAAATTTTGCGAAAATTCATTTTTAGCAAAATGAAATGCAAATGCAAAAAAAAATTTATAAAAAAACAGTGGAAACATGAAATTGTAACATGCACGCAGCTGAAAACGCTACGCCTGCGCAGCAGCGCTGAAAAGTGATAAATGAAGGTGCGGCCTTAGTGCAGAGCTTAGTACGCCTTTCAAATTCAAACTCAACGGTCGATAGTAATTTCGAAAATTTAACTAATTTGTTAAAAGTGAAAACTAGCAAACAGGACATTCAAAAGTGCATAATTGAAAATTTATTCTAAAAAGCCACGAGTAAAACGCAAATGTAAACAAAACTTGAAAAAATGGACTGAATCCTTGGAAAATTGCTCTAAAAATTATCTCAAGTTATTAAAAAGAATGCAACCCAAGTGGCGAAATTGCCTTGCCTGCCTACTGCTGAGCCTTTGCAGCTTTGGCGCTGGCGCACCGCAAGCATACAACTACTACAACAACTACAAGAACTACAACAACAACAATGCTTACAGACGCGCCGCCGCCTACTCCGGCTACTCCGCCAACTCATACAATCCTAATGCACAACGGCTGAGTAGCACTTCCAGCACCAGCGTGCGTCCTCAAAACAGCTACACTGCGAATTACTACTCGCCTACCAGCTACAATCCGCATCCGAACTATGCCAATTCCCCGTACAGTGCCGCGCGTGCCGCGCTACAGACTCAAAGGCATGCGCCACGCAACGCTTACACTACAAAACCGCCAGTGAACAGCGCGCGCGACAAAAATCGCGTCAGCAAAGCCGACTCGGAAAACGCCAAATTCGCCGGCAGCGGCAATCTGGAAGCCGCCGAGGAGTCCACCAAAACGTTTGCGCATTTGCGTCGCAAGTTTCGACGTAATCGCTGCTACGGTTTCGGACGCAGTGCCGCGGCAGATGCCACGCGCACCACACCCGCGCCGAAGGAGCAGGGACGTTTTTTGTGGGATGTGAATGTGTATAATGTATATAATGGTGGCCGGCCGGGCCTGTACTCCGACGTACAGCAGTCGCCACTGTCCTCTTCCTATGGCTGTGGCGGCGGCCTTTTGGGAGGTGGCGGCGGTCTTTTGGGAGGTGGTGGTGGTCTTTTCGACGGTGGCTTAGGTGGCGGTCTTGGTGGCGGTCTACTCTCCGATCCGATTGCGGCGCCTTATCCTGTACCACCTTTGAACAATTTTCTCAGCTTATTTGCGCCGGGCATATTACAGAACGCATTGGCGGTCACCGCACGACCACGCCCACTACCACCGCCTGTGCAAGCTGACACAACCGGCAGTGAGGTGAATGACTTGCAATCCGACCCAGCCGTCGATCCAGCTTACGGTCAGCTGCCGGCCATACCTCTAAGACCGGTGCCCAATCGCATTTTCTACGATACGCCGGGCGCGGTAAGTGGCATCTAATCATTTCCATTTTTCATATTTCAATTACTTCTTTACATTACTTTAGGCGCCCATTACACCTGCGCAACTGGTTGGCGGTGTGGCCACTACTGTGAATGGCCTCATACAACAGCTCACCGGAAATGTGCAGCCCGTTTATCCGAGCGTCGGCTGATACAGCCAAATAATGCGCTTTCAAATCGTTTTTATAATTCTTATCGATTTTATTTATTATATGTATTTTTGTTACTTATTTTTTAATATAATTTTCTTGTTTGTCAAGTCAAAATAAAAATTTGTATGTATTACCAAAAATCGTACTGAGTGTTGTACTTCCGCTGCCCGAAACTATGCAAGGGTATATGTGTGAGTTAATCGCTGTTTGCTGACTGTTGAACTGTGAAATAAAATTATATAAAAAAAAACTTTTTAAAATAAGCTTTAATTTATTTAATGTACTAAAAAGTAGAAAATGAATTGTTTCCAAGTCACCTGTATCTTACTATTTATAAAAGCTTGTTGGGGCGCTCATTTGTTCAAAATTTGTCAACCAATTGATACAATATTTTATTAAATTTATTTTTTGTAAATATATTCTAGTAATGAAAGATAAGTGTGAATATAGGTTTTGAGCGCACAAGCTTTTATTGATAGTAAGATACTGGTGACTTGGAAACAATTTATTTTCTACTTTTAAGTACATTAAATAAATTGAAGCTTATTTTTAAAAAGTTTTTTTACATATAATTTTATTTTCTACTTTTTAGTCTTCCATAAATTCAATTTTAGAGCTCTGAAATTTTTCGCAAAAAGAATTTTAACCTTGCAGAGCAGTACACAATATTTAGGGTATTCACAGTGTTTCCTATCGTCATATCTCATATCCTCAATTTAACAAATAATATGGACCCTAATATTCGTGGCATATTTGTGGCGCGATGAGTTGTTGTTGTTTTGCTTGCAAGGCGCGGCGAGTAAGTTCCTATCGTTTTTCATTGATGTGTGGTGTACCTATAATTATAAACTGAAGCCCAAGTGTGTAGTTGCTTGAAAAGTGCCACGCCTCCTGTCCAGTGGGACGACACATCCAAGAGGCGACTGCATACGAAATGTCAATGCTGCACGACCTTTAGTTCCAAAGCTAATCGAGATCAAAAATTTTGTTTGTATGGGGGGTGCCAAGCCCCCTTATCCAGTGCCCGCCTTATTTTCTCAGTAGAAGGATATGGATATGTAGTAAGTTCCTATCGAGTTTCATTGATGTGTGATTTGTAGTTCTAAAGTTATACACAAATCTGGAGTTGATAAAAAAGTGCCACGCCCCTTATCCTACGCCCATAAAATTGATTCATGCATTGTCTTGGTGTTTACGCATGTATGCAAAGTTTCAGATCTCTAAGTAGTCGGGAAGTGGGTGAAAAATTGATTACTAGATTTGACGACATACAAACATACATACCTGATGTGAACCTAATATAAAGCTTATAAAAAGCGTCCGAAATCAAGTCAAAATTAGTTCGTTAATGAACGCTCACTAATCAGTGCATTTTTTAATATATCGTTTTCTATGAGCAATTTTCAAACCTATCTGCCTGATAGCAAATGAGCAAAGTGAAAGCGATCTCCACTTTCTCACTAGCGATCCCAGAAATATGACTGTCAGTTTTTAACAAATAAATTCAAAAATATTACTTTGTTAAGAACACTAAAGGCGTTCATAAAACTATCTATTATAACTTTTAACCATGGAAAAAAATAGTGCATAGATAATAATCTAAATTTTTATTTGGTTGTGTTGTCAGATTTCAAACTGACAGGCATTTTTGTTATAGTGATAATGCTTTCAAACTGCCTGAACCTCGCTTAACAAAATATTCAACGTAATGTATTTAGGAGCATGATTGGGAATACCCCGAATTGTTGGAAATGCAAATAAAATTTATATAATAAGCACGAATGTGAGCGTAAATATAGCACAAAGTAATGCAAATATTTTCGCAATAAATTTAAAGCTGCTTCCCGAGTCAGATGCGTAGACAGCTAATTTGATTGAGGAACGATGTGAAACTTTTTTGGTTCTACTTTTAGAATACTAAAGAGGGTTCTTAGCTTCTGAAAGTACTCATTTAAAAGCGTAAAAAATACGATAAAGTATACAATGTGTTGGAAGTGGGTTTACAAATTGTAGAGCAATGAGCGGTAGCTCAGCTCCTATTGTATTGCCTCCTTCAGATTGCAGTGCAAAAGCTTGAAAACTGCTCCTCAGGTATGCTCTTAAGTGGCAGTTTCTCACTTTTTAACTAAAATACAAAATTCCAGAAAAAAAACTAAAGAAGTGAAACAACATTTATGATCTTAACTCAATATAACATGATTAATAAAATCAGTTAAGTACCTTGTGAAGGACACCGACTATTGTACAGAGTTTTTACAGAATATAAAACCGGATTTTTGTTTCCAAAAACGTAAACTACATTCTGCATGCGTGAATGAGTGACTGAAGAAGATTCACCAGTTCATACATCCTTCTTTCAAAGGGTATGACTCAATATTGACATTGAAATTAACACGCTGAACTGCGCGCAACAACAAAGGTAAATAAATTTAAGCATACTTTTACATTTATCTTTATTATTTGAAGTTGGAAATTCATAAAAAAAGTTACTAACTAATATGTACACTTGATGCTGCCAACTGATCACAATTTGTATTAGCCGAAGAAGCCACCGATACCGCCAAGTCCACTGCCGCCATATCCACCACCATAGCCGCCACCATAGCCGCCTCCATAACCGCCGCTGTATCCGCCACCATATCCGCCGCCATAACCGCCACCATAGCCGCCACCGAAACCACTGCCCGGATAAAAGCCGCCACCGTATCCTGGCTGGTAGCCACCACCATGGCCGCCTCCATAACCGCCACCATAACCGCCGCTGTATCCGCCGCCATATCCGCTACCGTATCCACCGCCGTAGCCACCTCCATAACCACCGCCATACCCGCCGCCATAACCACCGCCATAACCGCTATTATAGCCGCCACCATAACCACCAAGACCTAATCCCGCTCCAAGCAGTCCAAATGTTCTGCCTTCCGCTTTGACAGGTGCTGGAGCAGGAGCGGCGTAAATGCAGACTGCAAACGCCAAAAGCAGCGCAACTTTTGTTATCTAAAAAAAGAGTAGTTTAAACAAAACTGTTTATTAAATAGAATAATTTAATTTAAAATTTTAGATTCTTTTATATGATACTCCAATGAAATATTTTGAATAGTTGTTATTTTCTCAGAAAAAAAAATGCTCATAGTAAAAAGTGACAATCCTAGAAGATTCTTCTTTGGCTCAACACAATCTTTAAAATTAATATGGAACTTTTAGTACAAGAAACTATTTTTTCCCCATATCACACTTGATTCAGTTTTTCCCTTTATAGATTCTTTAACAAACCGCACTCAAATACACTCAGAGTCCTGAGTCCTCACAAGCACTTACAAATCCATGCATTTTGCTCGAGTTTTTTCGGCCGAATTCTGTATTCACGCGTCTTTTTTTGTGTATGGCCACCAAGTGTGGTGAGATGAAACTAAATTGCAATTGAAACCCAGCCCGGTCTTTTATACTATATGCACGTAGACCGAAACAATCTCGGCGTAAGCATGCTATTTGCACTCAAGTACGCACTGCGAGCACGCCGCCTGACAAAAGGGAGTTCCAAAAGCCCCCCTCAGCCGAAATGGAGTCAATTAGAGAACCGAAAAACGAGTTGATGACGACAATATACATGGCAACACGCATGCGCAGCCATCCCCTCCGCGTGCACATGCCCGCTGTTCGTACTGCACGGAAATGACCGTCAAGATCAAGAGCAACGACAATAAATGAAGTTGGAAAAACCGAAATATATTTGAGCTTGTAATACTTCGCATCATTGTCAGCCGGTCTTACGGCAAGAATCAACCAAGCCAGTCCAAGCCAAGCGAGTAAACAATCATATAAAAATCCTCTCTAGAGTCGAAAATTTGCTCGCAAATCGTAGCGCCATCAGCATTATCAATTGCTCACATCGCCTTGCATCGTTGCTGAGTGTTGGTAGAACGTGCACGGCATACCATCATTACCGGCGATGGTACTTTCATGCTACGAAGAAGCAGAGCCGGAGCTGCATATTAAATTCAAGGGGGTGTAGCTGAATGTTGGACTATTGTTAGATTTTGTTGGGTTTCCAGAGCTCAAGATGAAATAAAATAAGAAGGCTTGTTAAAATCATAGTGTAATAATATCAAGTGTACCAGATAGCAATGACATTCTATTGTCATACCTGATAATTGTCAAAAATATTAACCCGTTTTCAGTTTGAGTTTGAGTTTGAAGAAAAAAGTAAAAAGAAATAAATAAAAATGCCCAACTGTTGTTATTTATGCAAAGGCACTTACGATGAAGAGATGCCGATGTTTTCTGTGCCTAACGATGAAGATTTGCGACGAAAATGGTCAAGAGCCTGCAATAGCACCTTTTCTTCCTCAGCGCATGTTTGTGCCAACCATTTTGAGGAGAAGGAGATCTTAGGCAGTAAAAAAAGGAAAGAAACATGTAACACACGTGCGGTTATTAATATTTTCATTACTGAAAATAAAAATTGCTTGGTACGTAAAAATGTTGAGTAACTTTTTTGTACTAATGTCTCGGATGGGTTAAGACATATAACGAAGAAGGAGAAAAGAAAATGAAAATATTTTTTTGGCAATTGTAAGGTTTGACAATCTATCTGGTACACTTGATATTATTCCACTATGGTTAAAATATTGTATTGTAAAAATTTGTTTACAAAAATTCCCAAAAAAATTGGCAAATACTATAATTGTATTAATGTTCCTAATCGGCTATTGTGGCGGGGGGAGGGGTTTGGTATGCTCTTTACAAATCAAAAGGTGCATCTTCTGATCCCTTTTAAGTATTTACATCCCACCAAGCATTTATCGTAGTTTTCGGAAATAAGTTTCTTATCAATCGCCTCTCTTAAAACATCAGTCCATACTATTTCTTAAACCCCTTCTAGTTCCCTCCTATCCGTTGAAGTGTTAGTTGTGGTGTTTGCATTTGTGGCTCTCTGTGCATATGCAGCTTCAGTTGTTTCGCTTTTGTTTGATCATTAGCACCTGTTGCTGTGTAGCCGCATCTCTAAGCCGTAGCCTATGCCCACATCTACACAAAGTGTATTAACCTTTATGAGCTACGTCGCGGCGTCGGTTCTCAGCTCAGCCGAGCAGGGGCAACATGATGACGTATCTGTATCTATGCGATAATCTACAACGATTTTACGCTGTAGTTTGGTAATTTCGCTTTCAATCGTTGTGTCATGTAGAAGTTGTTTAATTTGTCAGGTTTCTGTGATTTTTTGCTGGATACACGCTACATTATGCAATGCTGGGTTTGGGTTCATTTAGTTTGCAGCACAGCGACATCTTGAAAATGTGATAAGTGAAGCTTAATGAGTTTGTTACAATTTATATTGTTCAATAGACTGTGCGAGTTAGATATAGGCTAACAAAGCAGATATGTCGAAAGCAACAGTATTGGAACTTTACGCACAATTTAATGCAAATGACAGATGTTGAAGTACAAAATTTTGCAAATGAGAAGAGTGTTACAAAAACCAATCAAGAGTTTGTTGGTTCTAAACTCGTTCTTGGCGAGCAGATTGATCTGTCAGAATAAGCTGGTAAATTCGATACATATCTCTAGGATCTACATTCAACTCATACTAATCATACCAAGTGCAAAAATTATATACAAACAAGATTTTTTTCTAGTCACTAAAAGCAGGTAGCAATCGATGTTGGCTATGCCCAATCATTTGCATTTTCAACGCCATAAATGATCATTTGGCGCCCAATATTTTTAATGCATTTCCAAAATCGCTTGACCTTAATAATTTCCTTTCGTTTGAAGTTCAAACACCTCACGTAAAATAATTTCAACTCAAATTCGCCATAGCACTTTGCAAAAAAATACAATTGCCAAATTACTAGCCGGAAAAATCTCACATAATTAAAACCGCACAAAAATTTGGTAGTCCGTCAAAAATAATAAATTAAGCAATCGTTACGAAATGTTGCGGGTTAACAGAAGAGCACAGCATGGATTTGTGTATATAGCGGCAGACTCGTTTATTATTTTTTTACGACAAACCAAAAAAAAGCAAAAAGACAATATAAGGCGCTGGAGTGTAACATTCGCCACAACCAGAGAGGGAATAGCTTGAGACTTGCCTTTGTAGCCAAAAAAAAGACAACGTACTTTTTCAATGTTAAGCGCAAATACACAAGATCTCATTAACTATACTGCTGGTGACTTGTCTTCTTCTTCTTCTACTCGGAAGAGCAGCAAATGTGCGACAATGCAGTGAAGCATTAAAGCGGCATTGTTATGTTGCAATCACCCGCGCAGCCCAGCCCAACCTCGAAATGTAGCTACTTTTACTGTTTAAATCAAAGTCACACATGCTAAATTACACTATTCAACAATGATCGAGAGATTTCTTTCCAAAACTCACAGTTTAAAAAAAAATTGTATATTACAAAAATTTTAAACTTATTTAAAATTTGTCTATAAGCTATAGCAGCTGGACCTTCAGCTTACTTATTTAAAATGTATTTTGAAGGGATTTTTAATATCTTCAATGGGTTTGGTTTGCTTTGGGAATTTAGGTATGAGAAGTGTGAATTCATTGGAGGGAGATGAAAGTAGGTAAAGTCAGTTGGTATTGCCAAAGATGAGGTTCCTATGGCTAGCTGGAAGAGTGCATTCCGAGAGGATGTGAGAAATGGTTGTATTAATCAAGCGGTTGCATGAACAGAGTATCGGGTTTCTGTTGTTCATTGAATGATAATTTGTTATGTCCTATTTTAAGTCATTCAAATTTGATGTTTCAGAGTCTGGTTATTTTGTCATTCATAAAAAACATGCAAGAACATACAAATTGTCATTCATATACATATCTAATTTTGAAATATGATTTCTCTCAATTCACACACGGGCATTTGTCTATCTAGAAAGTTGGGTTCTCTGGCAAGAAATGAAAACCAAAGGATATTTTAAGCTCAAAAATTTTTAACATTGGAACAACAACAATATAAAATATTAGTAACTATTGTATTATATTAGAATTATGTAAAAACCGTAGGAGCGCTCAATTCGGTTGGCCAGTGTTATAAAAAAAAGCAAGCAAGTGCTTTCCGATATTATGCAACAAGTGCCGTTTATGCATTTAAGCGGAAAATTTAGTTATCAATCGTAGTATATGGAAATCTTTTGGCTATAAAAGAAGGTCACTTTCAAAATGCCATATTATTTTTGTTCGAGACACGCTTTGAAGACGGGGTTTTCCGCAGGAAATACTACATCTAACAATGCAAAAGCAATTGGAGGCATTCAAGGTGGACATAAGCCGAGCTACAATGTTGAGTTGGTTTATTTTAATAATTTGCATATTCTTCAGATCTGCTGCCAGCTCTGGCTGATGTGCACTTTCATAGGCGATGTTTACTCACAAGAGGTAGGCGCAGAGAGTCGCAGCTTTGATGGCGTCTATGGAGCTGGAGGTGCGTTTGTTGGTGCAGGCGGTGGCGGCTATGGCTTGAGGAATTTCAATGCATATGGAAATAATTTTGCTGGCTATGGATACAATGGCGGATATGGTGGTTTACCACTTGCGCAGAGTTACAGCAATGTGTATTATGGCACGACTGGCGCTGGCAACTACGCTGGCAACTACGCTGGCGGCTTCGGCGGCGCCGGCTACAGAGGAAACTATGGCGCGGGAAGCTATGCTGGCGGCTTTGGCAGAAGCTTAAACACTAACATCTATGGCGCAGGCTATGGAGCGGGAGCGGGCTATGGCGGCGGATACGAGGGAAATGCCATCACTGGAAATGTGTACAGCGACGTGGGATATGGTGGAAATGGTTTCGCTAGCAATGGATTTGCTGGAAATATTGGAGCAGCAAGTACCTACACTGGCGTAGGCGGCGGCAGTTCTGGTGGGTTTGGCGATGGGTTTGGCGGTGGGCTTGTCGGCAACGGCTACGCAGCTGGCTTGGGCGGTATGAATAGATATGGCGACTATGGGTTTAACCGACTTTTGAATGAAGGTGAAACTTTCGGCGGCTTGGGCTTACAAAGCGGCTATGGTGGGGTGGGAGTGGGCGGTGGTATTGAAGGTTTCAAAGCTACGTATGGCGGCTACGGCAGTAAATATGGTGGAGGAGGTGGAGTAGCGGGCTATGGCACTTACAACGGCTATGCCATACCGCCGTACAAATAATACAAATAGTTCCTCAATAGATTGTAATATATACAATATTTATTAATTGATTTCAAATACACTTTCTAAATTATTTTCATAATGAATTTGCTTGTATTATTATAATAATTTAAGTCTTTTCATAAGAAAGTAAGATGTATAAATAAATGTAATTTTTGTTTGATTTGCTTTAAAATCAATTTTGAAGGCGTGTTCTTATTTTTTTTCTTAATTAATACACTTCGAGGTTAATAATCTCAGTCGTTTGAGGGCGAAAATGCCCACCATTTTGAATGAATCACAAACATGCCTAGGGCGATATTAGTCTATTACCAAAATGAAACATCACGCATATAAACAAATTATGGATTTGCATATGTGACGCCGTGACTCCGTAGGGCATAAATGGCAGTCCAATATGCGGCATTTTACTTTAAAATGTTTGCTTGGCTTTTGTTAATAGCCGTAAGCGACGCAGTGATGCAATGTTCCGTTGGACAAAAATTTTAAGTTTTTTGTGCATACGTGTGCAGGGTTTCTCAAACCAACGAACCAGCGACCTCTCGCATCACGGACCAAAAGCTAGCAACAATCTGAGCGATATGCTAATGAAAATGATGCCTGAGATAATGTTTTTCGATATTGAAATGGCGTTGCTTGACATAAACAGAGGAATCAGTAACGATATAGAGATTAACAGAATACATTGACGGCCAACCCCTCCTAGCTTGTCATGTCAAAGAAAACTTTAATTTTTGTTGCAGAATTGCTCGGCGCAAAAATATTAAAGAATAAAATCGAACAATTTTCTAAGATTTTAACATAGGACGTTAGGCATCAAAGACAGAATGCTTCTCCTGCAAGCTTTGACGGCGATACTAATTTTTCAAAAAATTATATATACATACATATTTAAGAAAAATTTTATAATCGAAATGTTTTGATGTTCGAAATTTATCAAAAGAACAAATTTAAAGAAGAACCAGTGAAAGTGGTAATGAGAACAGTACTGAGTAAAAACTGAATTCTTTTCTTCAAAACGCATTTTCACTTCCAAACAGACCAACAACGTTTGCTCCCACATAAGAAGAAATACCTCTGGAAGCTTTATTGGCAACTGATAATCTCAGCTTAAAGTTTGCCGGCCACTGCTGCTCAAAAACGCCTCCTGCGCGTGTGCTGCGCACCAAATTCAACAACTTGCTGCTCAACACTTGAGCTTTTGTGTCTCGTAGCGGTCTCGAATTATATTTCTTTCTTTTATTTGTAACGATCGACGACGAAAGAAAACCAGATTTTTTCAAGGGCAAGTTACAACAAAAGCAAAGAAGCCGAAAAAGCATATACAAAAATAAACAAATTGGTAAAGAAAAAAAATAATGTTGTTACACACACCATCCAAAAGAGGAAAAAATTGCATAAGGGACCCCGGCAGACATAAAAGTGCGAGACAAGTGTAAGCCGGGTTTAATTGAACGCGCCAGGCAGCCGCAGCTAAACGCGTCCCTCTAAAAAATAGCAAATAAGCGTGTGCGATTCGTACTTGGAGATAAAACAACAACAACAAAATGAATTTAATTGTGAGTGTTTTGTGCAGTTGTAATGATATCATTTTGATCATAATCATCGCATATTTTGTATGTTATAGAAATATATGCTACTCGCGCTGATGCTGATGGGTGGCGTGTCATGTGGCAAGTTAAAACTATTGGCCTTTAAAGGACCACACGGTGGATTCATTGGTCTGAAAGTGAAGAAACCCAAGTTATTCGGTTTGAAACATGGACATGGAGGTGGTGGTGGCTTCGGAGGCGGTGGCTTTGGAGGCGGTGGTTTTGGTGGTGGTGGCTTCCATAGCGGCGGCTATGAGCATCACGAGCACCATGAATATCATGAGAGCCATCACAGCGGTGGTGGTGGCTTTGGAGGTGGTGGCTTTGGCGGCGGCGCTTTTGGGGGCGCATCTGGCGGCTGGCTGGGAAAGTGATTAAGTTGTATCTGCTCTATTTATTGTTTTCATTCCTTGCATTATTGTTATTTTTGCGTTTATTGTTGTTATACATTTATCATTTTAGCCATAAGTTCCAAAAGAGACTACAGAAATAAAATATATAAAATTTTCAAGCGAAATGAAATGCCGTTTTCTTTATTAAAATTCGACAAATTTTTAATCCCAAAAGTATAGCAATTACATTTTAGCTCTTTAAATTGCGCACTTAAATTTGAAAGAGTATCAAGCGCCAAAGTCAATTTAAGCTAAAGCTAAAGTTAATCCAAATACTAAAAATATATAACAAATAAATTTTATATTTCAATGACTATTCAGATTTTAAAGAAAATTTTTAAGTTTTCAAAATTCGAAACAATTTCTTAAATATAAATGCCCATTCAAATCAAAACAGCTTTTTAATTGTGAGAATGGAATCCCTGAATTATGTATCAGATACAGTTTGATAGGCACTGTGTGTATTGGCCTATCCAATGTGGCACAGGGTTGTAGCTTACGTACATTTTATTGATAGTGTTCAGTAAAATCGACACTCGGGGCTTAAGATTAACTAAAATCAACATAATTCTTACAAACAAATTGTTCCTAGTCATTTATATAGCGCGGATAAACGCTAGGCGCTTCACAGCTGAACGTTCTTATATTCCTGAGGTGGCAGCTCTGCGGCGCACATGTCAAAATCAGATGATTCCATCAGCTGCGATATGTAAGAAGTATGTTATTCCACTGCTTCCGTTTACTTATAATTCAAGTTACGGTTTTATTTAACTCATTTTCAACGATTTAATTGTGTGCTATTTCGCCTGCTTAACAAATTGTACCATGCATTGTTTTGTTCATTTTGATTTCTGTCTACAACCGCACTTTAAAATTTTATTTTTTTAGTTAAGCTAGGCGGGAATAAATTTCAAATAATCTGCACATATGTACATATGTACATGCTTTAAATAAAGCTCGCTTGTTATTCAAATACTTCCAAAGATACTGTTTATCGATTTCGATCGATAGTAAAGTATGAAAGTTGTCAGAGTTTACTTAAATTTTTGTTTTAATTGTTAACAAAATAGAATGAGTTATAATAAAAAAAAAACGTTTTATTTAACATTTTGAGTTTAACCGAATTTTTCCTAATATTGTTACTAATGCAAAATGTTAACTTTTATTTCATTTAATGGCACAAACAAACTTCAAAGACAGATTTCTTAGCGCTTAAAAAAGCCACCATGCCTACCAAAGCCTCCGCCATAGGGCGAGAAACCGTCAAAGCCGCCGCCGCCGAAACCTCCCAGTCCACCGAAGCTCGACGCCGAGGCGGATGCAGAAGCAGTCGCAAAACCGCCGGAATATGGCCAGGCATGACTTTGTATGATAATCGGCACCGGCACGGGCACAAACTGTGGCTGCACTTGCTCGTAGAAGGGTACCGGTACCGGCACCGGAAAAATTGAATAATGATCATTATCGCCGCCGAACTTTTCAAACTTGCCAAACTTTTTCTTAAAATGCGCTGTTGTGGCGGTAAGGCACAGCAGTACCAAAAAAGCCAGCATAAGTAGCGAACTCTGCAAATATGTATATGCGAATAAAATTAAAGGCAAAATGCAACTCTTGTACAAAAATGCAATGACTTTACACTTACAAAGAACTTCATGATTTCCAGCTGCGTCGCGATTCGATATGGGAGTCAAAGCAAG
The DNA here is from genome assembly GCA_963457695.1 of Neria commutata. Lineage (NCBI taxonomy): Eukaryota > Metazoa > Arthropoda > Insecta > Diptera > Micropezidae > Neria > Neria commutata. Next base: position 56,770,314 of record OY735245.1, on the reverse strand, counting down.
CTTGACTAAACTCTTAAGAGCTGGTAAGTGGGTTTTTATAGGCTGTAGAACTGCCAGAAGCTAGAAGAATCATTTGATTGACTGTTAAGACTCTGTAGCAATTTCCTGTTTTTCCAAAAATATATTTTGCACAACATCGGCCAATGCAATTATAATGATACTAGAAACTAGAGTTAGAACGTATTCACAAATTTTGTCTTAAATAAACAAACTTACAAACAAAAAATATGCAAAATCTTGCCAAACCGCTGCACAGTGATTCGTTTTATAGTAAAATTCAACAATGCATAAGGTCAAGAACAAACACTTTTTTTTGTCAAACTGAAGGTAAATTTGTTGGATTTTTCAAAATTTGTTCATAAACTTTTTTGACCGAAACAAAAATTAAAATTTTTCGTGCCTTCATCTGCACTTTTTTTATGTCCATTCTATTCGGTTAACCAAAATAAGCACCGTTCGAGAATGTTTTTATGTGTACGTGCCGGTACGCCCATGAAAATTACTCAACTAGAGTCGATCCAAAATTTGCTAGTATGCGAAATTTTAACGGTATCAGATTACTTCTTCTAATTTTTTGTGTCGTTGCATAGAATCGAAGCACTGTGCACTGCTTCAAATAGTTGAGCTATCTCAAGTTTATTGACTCTTAAAACGCGTTTGCCTATTTTCTGGTTTTCCAGCTGAATCATTTGCGAAATTTGTGTGGAAAACAAGTATTTACCAAATGAAGCACAAAACTAATAAAAAAAAAACAAAAGTGATGGTGGGAAAGTCATTGAACTAGTGCAAATCAAAAGTTTAAGGTCAGCTTGGAACAACACACCAAGTCATCAGAACCAAAATACAAGAATCCGAAATTCGCAAAAAAGAGTCGTAAACACGCCGAAACACTTCCGTCTTGCTAGACGCGGCTGAAGCACAACCGGCATATCGGCATATCGCCATTTCAAAATGTGTGGGCGTCCTTAAACAACGGAAGTTTTAGTATATAAATTAAGTGGCAACAGTTTGAGAGTTAACAGTTGACACAACAAGTCACAGACAACAGTTAAGCGAAACAAACATTTTTAGCAGAGAAAAATTCGAAATGGCATCCTTTGTAAGTTGGAAGCTACAAGAATCAATTTTCATTTTAAAAACCAACATTTTTTTAAAATTTACATTTCAGTTGGTCAGAACAACACTGCTGTTGCTTTGCTTAGGCCTTGCACTTGCGCAGTCACCCTATCAATATCCCGGCGCTAGTGGCGCATACCCCGGCGGCTCGGCTGGTGCTTACCCGAACAGCTACTCAGCAGGCGGCGCTTATCCTGGTAGCAGCTACAATGGCGCGGGTGCCTATCCGAACAGTGGCGGCGCTACGAATGAAGTGGCCGCTACTCCTGGTGCCGGCGGTGTGAACAATCGCATATTTGGACTGCTCGGCGGCGGACGAGGTGGTGGTTTGTTTAGCAATCTCTTGAGCGGGTTCAGAGGTGATCGCGACCGATATGGCGGTGGCTATCCCGTGCCATATCCCGTCGGAGGCGGCTTCGGAGGCTATCCAGGCATAGGCGGTGGCGGCTTTCCCGGTTATGGCGGCGGCTTTCCCGGCTATGGCGGTGGCTTTTTCGGTTAAACAATTGCCATTTATAACTAGTCTATATTTGTGCGATTTGAAAAGAGAAAAGAAGTATTAATTGTTATTTAATATATAATTTAAGCATTGACTTGTTTTTGGCAAATATTTTTGAATAAAATTTTATAAAATTAATTTTGAAATTGCTGTTATTCAGTGAGGTTTGCATCTAATTAGCAAAAAGTCGCTGGGCTCAACCGGGATTTGAACCCGGGATCTCTCGCACCCAAAGCGAGAAACATACCACCGCTTAAATGTGCATTTTTCTATCAAAAATTAAATAAATCTTTTAATTTATGCATTTATTTAATGTTTTTTGTGTATCTCTTTAACTAGTTTTGAGCTATGCTGCTTGAAAGAAGCTCTTCACTGAAGCTTAACATGAATTGAGGTCAGGCTCACTAAGCGCTGCCAGTGATGACGAAGCCAAGAGCCAAGTCAACTTTAACAGCATCAAAATATGCTCAAAATTTGCATAAATTAAAAGATTTATAAAATTTGGTTAATAAAGTGTATTTTTGGGCGGCTCAATGGTCTAGGGGTATGATTCTCGCTTTGGGTGCGAGAGGTCCCGGGTTCAAATCCCGGTTGAGCCCGACGATATTTTGCAAATATGCCCGCATATTTTATTACGTAACTCTCGACTTTCGACACTTGACTTTTGGTTTAAACTGCGCATTCGATTGTTTCCAGCTATCAATTAAATCTGCATGCATACTACTCAAATGATATTAAATGAGCCTTCAAGTTGCCAAGCCTCATTTAAGAAAGTGTCATAAGCTTTTGTTACAGCTATAGCTACCATCAAATTTCTATTAGCTTCTGCTGCACTGAGCTCAGTCTATCTTTTGCTCTCCAAGCTAAAACACAATCTTGCTACCAAGTGAAAATATGCGCAAAATATTGGTGAGAGTTTCTTTAATTAAAAACGTATTTTATTAACAATTTATGTTGAAATTTTACAGTTTTTACTATTGCTTCTAGGGCTCACTCTCGCCGATCGCAATGAAAGTGTGGAATCTGAGACAGTGGACTCGGCTGCTCCGCGACCGAGTGGCAAAACCTTTTTTCTTTTTGGTGCAATTTTCCGCAAATTTCGTCAGCGTTTATTGGGCTATCCTGATCCAGTGCCGCCTTTTGCCGGACCCGCATTTCCGCTTTATGGCTATTATAATTGTCCTGCGTATGGCTGTAATCCGGCCGTGAACTACAATCCAGCACCATATGAGAATCCCAATTACTATCACTACGCTGCACCGTTGCCTCCACCACCACCACCTTCAGCAATAAATGCATACAATCCAAATATACCGTATGCCGTAGCGCCACAGCAACAGCAGCAAACTCAAGCGGCACAACAGCAAAGCAACGTGGTAATCTATCAGCGTGGACAGGAGCAGCAAGGATATTATCCACAAAATCTACCACCGCATGCAGCCATGCCATTGCCACTTCCTCCGCCACCGCCAGCGTATCCTGTTAACAACTATGGCAGTTATCCGCCAACAGGTCCCGCTGTAAGTCCACCTTTAGCTCCGTCTTATGGCCGGCCCGGTCCCGCATATGGTCCACCGATAGGCCCGGGTTCGTGTGGTCCACCGCCTTATCCTTGCAGTGTTGGTAGATGATATTTAATATTTTAAAGATAGTATTTAAATAAATAGAACCTCATTTAAGTTTTTTTTTATATGTTAAGTACTCAATATAAGAGTGTCCTATCTTGCTCTGTGTTTTGTATCGAACACTTTATATCAACCATTCCATCAAGGTCCTTCGTTCATTTGTCAAGAACAAAGTTTCTTTCCGATTTCTTTTTAAATTGCATCGGAACTTGTTTAGCTTAAAGAAATAGCTTTAGGAATACATACTTACAAAATTCCACAAACGTAGGTTGAGTTACATAAACGTAACTTGTAGAGGACCGAAGTATATGGCAGCGAGCTGCTCTGAGCTGCGAAGGCTCTACAAACACAAAAATGTATTTAAATATTCCAATGACATAGGGCTCTTTCACTCTTCTACCAGCTTTAATTTCTAATTTTAAGCACATTGCTTCCTTGAGGGACGGTCTCCCGTTGGCGATTTCTTTCCCTGCGTGTCTATGATCACAAGTATCCCACCTTTTGTTGCTCTCCATCAGCATTGGTCAACAGTTTTGATGAAGTATTGTTTTTATCCAGTACCCATTGTAGTGGGCGGCATGTGTTTGTATGGGTGTGTAAGTTCGCATATGGTTTGGCAACCTTTTTCGCACAAGTCCTAAATAAACACATCAACGTCGAACTGGACAGACAAGACAAGGCAAAGACACAAAAAGTGTAAAGAAAACAATTCAATTTTAATTGAAAAGAACAAAAACTGAAACTAAAAGCAAGAATTTCAACAGGAAATAAAAGGTGAGCGGAAAGAGAGAATGTTATGATAACACCACATTAAATATGCAATTGCTGATCAAATTGGTGGGTCGACAGCAAGAGGACGATAGAGAGTGGTTGGAGGGGGCGGAAGAAGAGGTCTGAGTAATAGAAATGGTTTTAAGTTTAAATAAACTTATTTTCAGTCTCGTGCACTTTATCAATTCTTCAATCTGCATAACCGAGAACGAACTTCATATTGACGCGGCAGCATTGAGCTTGAGAAATGTTTTGATTCCATCATAGCCCGCAATGTTCAAGGGCGAGGAAGAGTATTGCAAGAGGCCGCAGCATATTGTATGATGAACTGCAATAACAACAAAAACAACAAGTAGCAAGAAAGCGGAAGCACAAACAGTGAAGAACAAATACACCCTCAAGGATAATGGATGGACACTTGGGTACACATGCTGGCCATGAAAATACATAATGCTAGCTACTCGTGTGTGTGTGTATGTGTGTGGTGTGTGTGTATGATATCACACTTGCTCAATATATCTGACTGCTGACCAATACAAGCGCAACTCGCCGGTGTTATTTCTATATGATGTTAAGAAAATAATAATAATGCTTCAGGATATGAAGATGAATTTCAAACGCAATGCGCACCGCCAGAAATAAATATAGCTGGACATTCGCACAAACAAATGAACATGCAGTGCAAGATAGAGAAGGGCAGAAAAAACCGAAAGAGATGGCTATGTTGGCTGGCATTATTATTCTAATGAAATGACTACGACAGCCAGCAGTAGCTAAAAAAAACAATGCATACTTGAAGGCGTTGCTGCAGCTTGTTCTGTGGGCGTGCAGATGTATGCATGTGTATGGAAGAAAGAAAGAAAGCACCAAATCAACCTGACCACAACAATTATTCGGAATATTCGAGCGTGAGCTTGAACAAGGGAGGCTGTGCAAGGCATAGCTACTTCGAAGTCTTGCGAATTCGAAATGAAGGGAAACGGAAATTAAATGCAAAACTTTGATGACGTTGCAAAGTTTTTATGCAAATGTAGTTGAAGAAATGAGCAGCAGCAGTCAAAAGAAAACGAAAACTTTGTACAATTAAGTATTTAAAAAAATACTTGAGAGATAACTTTTAAAAGAATATGAAAAATTCTTTATAGCACATTACCAAAAAGCTACAAAATTTGTATCTTGCCTTCTCGCCTTTAAGATGTGAATAAAAATTCACTTCTTTGATTTTATACTTACATAACAAGAAGACGTACTATATTCTTATAATTTACGTAATTTTTTTAAAGCACCTACTACTTTACTTAAAAATAATAAAGACAACACGATATGTTTTTCAAAAGCGGCAAGAGAAATACATAAAGGAGGTTTAAAAAGAAGAAAAAAACAAAAAGTCAGATGGGCTCAACCGGGATTTGAACCCGGGACCTCTCGCACCCAAAGCGAGAATCATACCCCTAGACCATTGAGCCGCTTATAAGCAGGGAGCCAGAGCAACATTTTCAACTAAGTTATAAGCTAATAACTATTAATTTTTCACAAGCCAAGATAATAAGGCCTTGAAGAAATTGCTCAAATTAGTTTAGTTTTTGTACAATATTTGTCAGCTATAAATACATTTTTCTTATTTAAAAACACGTAACAAGAACAACTTGGTTGGCATTTTGGGGCTGGAACCGAGCAAGGTTACGAAACGTATTAAACTCGTATCTCGGGTGTTTTGAATTCTTTTATTGTTCAAGTCTGCGTATTTCGCAGCTTCAAAGCTTTACTATTAAAACTGCGAATGCTCTTCAAAAACATACGTAAAATTTATGTCATAAATAGCTTTCAGCAAGCAAGTTTCGGTTTCCTTCTCTTTATTCTCGCTGCCATTTTATTGAAATACACAGCATTTTCCCTTCACTTTTGTTGCTACGTGTCTCTACAGCAGAATGCTTTCAGTTTCTTTCAGTTTATTTTTAGAGTACCTACATATTCATTCCACGAGTTTCAGCCAGCACGCTGATATGCGCCTTTCGCCACTGTTACTCAGAAGGGGATGTAGCTCAGATGGTAGAGCGCTCGCTTAGCATGTGAGAGGTACGGGGATCGATGCCCCGCATCTCCAAATCACCTTTTGTTTTTTTTAAACTTATTTACTCTTTAAATTATGTACTTTTAAACTTTCAATGCTTTCAACTAATACTTATCAACATTTTTAACGATGATCTAAGTAAATGATGTCTTACTTAAAAATCGATGCAGATTTTTTTCGTACCTGAACGCCCTCAATAAGCTTTTGTGAACAGCCAATTCGGAATTCTTTGTAAGAATAATTTTTTGCAAATATTTCAAAATCTTTTATCTTTTCAAATTTGTTTCTTGCTCGCCATTTAATTGGAAGGGGTTCGTTAAGGTAAAGCTAAAATTGATTAATTATATCAATCTTCAGCATTTGCTAACGCTCATTGATCATCAAAATCGACACTTAATAATAATAATTTATAATACTACTTATATTGCGTCCATAAACCAAAGGAATTTTTTTTTTGAAAATTTTACAAAATTTGTTTTAGTATACATATGTATGTATGTATGTATGTATGTCATCTAAAAAACCGGCACGTTTCTGCAATAATTCATTATTAAAAAACTTAAAACTTTTTCTGCAAAAACAAAACAGTTTAGCTGCACACGGCAGTCGCACTTTGACTGGCTTCAACCCGTAGCCTCTTAATTTTATTTGGCACATTACACTCCACCAACTGACAGGCATTATCGCGCATTACACCCCGCACACTCTCCACTCTGTGCTCGCACACTTCACGCCCAGCACATCACACCTGGCGAAACTCAACGGTATATGAAAACCCGACAGCCCACAAAAAGGCACACATTAAGCTGGCTACAGCTTCGAGCTCCTTCCTCTCAGTTTCGCCGTGTTGTTGTCTCTGTGTGCCGCACACTTTTTGCATGAATTATGAGTTCTTATATGGCAGCCGGCGAAGGTGACAAAAATCAGCACAAAATGAAGAAAAAGAAAACAAAAAGAGCCGCCAAAAGGCCCAAAAAGTGGCAGCCACCTAGAACGATGCTGCCTTTCTGACGCTTTCACAAGCATTTCGCACTGCCAAGGACCGGCATATCCCTACGAGTGGAACCAACGTGTGTGTATATATTTTGAGTGTCCTTCCGGGAGCGAAGGCGGGAGCCTGTGTGCGTACGTGCCAATAAATTTTCGCACGTTTTTATTGTAATTTCAGAAACGTACCAAAAATGTCAAGATGATAATAATGAGGTTGATGCGGGTAGTAGGTAGGCACTTGACTGGGTATCCCTCTGATTCTACTCTTCCTCGAAAGCGCACACAACTTTTGTGAAAAGCTTGAAAAATTGTTTCAAGATTAGATGAATTCACATAAATTTCGAGATTGTTTTTCTTATGCACGTGTTTTGCATAACTCACCGAAGCGGCTGAAGAGCAGAGAGGAGAGTGCTGCAAATCTTAAGCAAATAAATTGAAAATTTGCAGAAATAGTCAAATATATTTCGCCTTCTTGTGCAAGCTTCATAACTGAACTGGATAAATAGAATGTTGTTGTTAAATGAACATTTGAACCAACATTCCTAAAATGCAGAGTAGTTCTTCGCCTTCTGAAATTGAAATGGTGAAACTTTATTTAGACGCAGACTGCGACTTCGACTTCACAGTCCTGCTCAGAACTGCACTAATCCGCTGTGTTGCCATAAAAACAATAAAAACCATAAAACAAACGAAAAAGCAACAACAACAACAACTTAACTGCTAGTTTTAGCAAAATCAGCAAAATTCAAATGGACAATACCAAATGTGAGCTAATATTTGATATTACTATTTGGAACGTTTCTGCTGTCAGCTCATTTCATGCGTGTATGTAGCGATAAAACCCGGAACCACATAAATTATGTTAATGCCTTTCGGTATGCACGCCCACCAAATGTTTACAGCTCCAAAGGAACAATGGACCAGTGTCCGAAAATTTTTAGTTGTTAGCGCACACAAAGGGATAATCACAAAAATACACACACAGCACACACTGTCTTATATATATGTAGTATATATACACATACAACTATTGTGGACATTTTCTGAGCTTAAAGGAGAAAGGACAACATCATTTGGCGTTGCCAGTGCAGTAGCCCGCTCAAAGCAAATGTGGCTAGTCGAGAAAAAGTGTAGTGGAAAAAGCTTAGGAAATTGCTGACATTTGCGTTGAAGATTGCAGTAAGGCAGGGAGAGGAAATGAGCACAAATGCTTAACAGGGATGCAGAAAAAAATTGACAAAGGATAAAGTGTTGTTTACATATCGACAAATTCGTTCAAGAGTGCACTTGCTCTGGAACTTTACAAGAATTCCAGTTTGCATAAAGAACTTTTGAATATTTATAACGTTTGGAAAATCTTCAGCTCTATTAGGAAGAAATCAGGATTTTAATATTTAGTAAATTCCAATTCCAATATTTAATTGTAAGGGATTTTTCTATGGAAGAGGTTTATCTGCATATCCATAAGCATCAATGCAGATATATTTCAATTTATAATATATATGTGTCGTCAGAGAAAAATGTATGCTCTAAATATCGTCGCGTCTTCCATAATATAAGTCATGCAACCAAAGGGGAATATTTATAGATTGAAAACTCGCGTGACTCTGCTGACCACAGCTGCCTTTGTGGAAATATATATAAGTATATATGTATAATTAAAAGAGTTTTTGGAGCAATTCGTCTAGGGGATTCACGACAGATTTTGTCTGCAATGCGTGTAAGAGTATATGTATGTCAACTTTGAGGAATATTTCACCATACTATGCATGAGTCTGCTTGTGCTTCCCATATACACTCACACCCACCACCAACTAACTAATCATTGAGCCAGGGGATTTTTTAAGCTCTTGAGCAGCAATCCATAGCAAGAAGAGACTATAAAAACGTGCGACATTTCGAAATTGCAGCAGTTCAAAACTTATTCGCCAACAATAAAGAAGTGCACTTGCAGTTCAGCTCAACTACTCGTATCTTATCTACAAGACCTATACTCGTAAAAATCAACAATAAAATGTCTACAAATCTTGGCGGCACCGTATCCACAAATCCAACTGGCGCTCAAAATGTCTACCTGCATGCTACTCATGCCATCGGCGATGATAAGTGCAATGCCGCTGCAGGTGTATTCGCTGCCGGAAACACGCACCAGGGAGCAGTAACGACAGGCGCCTTTGCGGAAGTGAATGCGTAAGTTCCTTACTTAATTATTTACATTACAAAAAATTACATACAATTTCTTAATCTTCAAACATCTGCAGACATGGTCATGGTCTATCTGTGCAACATTCGAACACGCCCGGCTTTGGCCACACTCTATCGGAAAATGCACGCATCAACGTTTTCAAAAATGATCAACACTCTTTGGACACAAATGCCTTTCATAGCCGCACGCAGCTGGATAATGGCTTGAAATTTGATCGTCTCGGTGGTAATGTCGGTTGGAATCATGCTCAAGGTCATGCCGCGTCCGTGGGTGCCACACATATACCGCAATTCAATATGACCACACTGGATGCTGCTGCCAAGGCGAATCTCTGGTCTTCCCCGAATAGAGCGACTACTTTAGATCTGAACGGTTCTGCTCAAAGGCACATAAGTGGACCGATGGCGGGCAAAAACAATTTCGGCGCTGGCATGGGCTTCACACATCGCTTTTGAGCGCACATATCAACCTTACCATATGAGTGCATAATACTCGGAATTCTTCTCATGTATATTCGTTCCTAAATTATTTACATAACAAATGTTTGCAAATAAATAAATAATTAATCGAATTATAGATTTTTGAACAATTTTTGCATCTAAGGGCCTTGTAGCTTTTAAAGTTTTCTTTGGAAGGGATAAAGTCAGCAGCGTGAAGTAATCTCCACGATGTTTCAGACACCTTTCTTTATTTTGAAAACTGTTGCAGCAATTTTTCTCTAAACAAGTTTTCAGAACGCAATTTTCTTTGCTAAAATCTTTCAAATTGAAATTGAAGAGACGTTCTATGCTTGTAAATAAAACTATGGACATATACTTTTGAAAAACTACACATTACTCTCGATATTGAAATATGCTTTGGAAGCCTTTAAAAGCGTTCTTTTTAATGCTCTAACTCCCTGCAGGCCCAGCAAAGAAGGCAATTCCACACTTCCATCACTTGCTCATCGCTTCCTTATCAAATCCACACCAGCCTAACGACACATGAAAAACAGGCGCCATATCCACACACACACCACAACAAAACACTACATAAAATTGTATAAGGAAATTAGTAAAGGACATGGTGGTTCCTTCCATACGATTGTGAGAGTTGTCTGATGTGTTTCATTCTTGGTGTAGTAATGGACAATGGCCAATGTCCACAACAGGACATTGGAAATTATATCCATAAAATTGTTTTCGCCTATAAAACTGTTAACGCTTGCAGGGTCCATCGGTCTGTCTGTCTGTTGCGCCTTGCCACAGCGTCAATGTGTGGGTCGGTTGGCTTGAATTGCTTGCTTGTCTGGAAATGTAATAAAGCCATTGTGCACTGATTATGCCCGGAACCGCTTCCGTTTTCAGTGCCATTGTGCGTTTAAGTATAAAAATAAAGATAAGCAATAAACAAATAAATACAATGAAAATAAAAATAAATTTGTTAATTTTTACTTTTTATATGCTTGTGCGGTTTGTATGCGATAAACATGTGTGTGTGTGTGTAGTTGTGTGTATTTGCGTGGGGGAGTGTGTTTTTGTGTGCAAGCAATTATTTCGTTGTTGACATATTGCTGAAAAGGGAAAGTACTGCTGGCAAATTTATATTTCTTCAATAAATGATAATTAAATGAAAGGAATTCCAGAAAATTTTCCACTGCAATCAAAATTTCCGATTCTTTTTTAACCAACTAAAAATTTTCGTTGCAGACGAAAAACCGATCAGCTTAAATTATAATGAAAATATTTATGTGTATAAACTTTAAAAATTCCGATTTAAATAACATCTATACCATATCTAATTTTAATTTGATACTAATGACAATTGTCATATCGAAAAAGGATATAGTACATAGCTTAATGTGGCACAGCAGTATCTAGATCGCTTCTAAAGTGACTTTGACATTTTCTATTATATAGGTACTTAGGGCCATGTACTTTAATAAAAAATTTAAATTAGGAATTCAACTTTTTTCACTGGCAAAAATATGCGAAATTTAAGTTAGCTCTGAAAAAATGCAAAATTTATAATTTTGCATTTCAAATTGACTTTTTTTCTAATGCCATGCATGCAACATGCTGCGGTACAACAACAACGCGCATTGCAAGTTGTCATTTTTTAGCCGACATGTCCTTCGATTTGCTTCTATGTATGCCCCTTTGTCTGTCCACCTATCTGTCCACTGCAATGACAACAGGTGGTGTCTGTGTATGCTTGTATGCAAGAGGCAGCAGGCAGAAAGCAGCGGCCCATCGTCGACAGGAGACACAAGGTTTCCGCCGCAATAAAGCGAAAAAATTGTTTACCCAACATGACATTCAAGCATTCAATTTGCAGTGCCGCTGCAGCAGTGCGAGCCAACATATTGACATTGTTTTTGCTCGAAAGACAGTGGGATGGGCTGGGTGAACAACATACTGCAGGCAGTCATCAATGTATCAGCAGCGTTGTCAGCTGGGGATAAACTTCATGAATGAGCATTCGAGCGGAAGTGTCAAGCGTACGCTACTGCCGGCATACGTGGTGGCGGTAGCGCATGTGGAGGCTTAAAATTCACGACTGAATTTAAGATAGATGCTGGCACAGAGTTTGAGATCTGTGAACTAAGTATTTGAGCACTAGCTTTAAGTATTTTAAGTACAGCACTATTTGATGTCATATTAATCCAAAAGCAGGTTCCTTTTCTCAAAAGAAGAAATATATACATACTTACATAAGGTAGAAAATATTTTTGACATCTGAATTCGAGATTGGGTAAGGTCCAAATATATGCATTGCATGCTTTTACAAAATGTTTACTGACATTACTCCTTTGTGCAAATTCTAAGTACTTTTCTAAACAAAAATTACCTAAATCATTATGGGCGTTCAGAAATAGTATTAAATTTTTTTAGGAAAACAATTGAGTCTACAAACACGTTTCTTCCACCCAATCGAATGCGTGTACTTCTTTATTTGAAAATTCTCTTTAAGAATTTTCTATCTAAATTTATTCCACAATTTTTAAAATGAAAAAAAGAACACTGTACAAGTAGATTGCTCTGCTTGTTAGGCCCCGGCGAGATTCGAACTCACGATCTCCTGTTTACTAGACAGGCGCTTTAACCAACTAAGCCACGGCGCCCTTGTTCTGTTGGCAGGCAAAACATTAACATCAATACGAACGCATGCTCGCTGTGCACACACGCAGCTACACACAGCTGAGCAATCTATCGAGATAAGAAAGGGTGAAAAGTATCGCACGTGTGCGCTATTTCAAATGAATCGCTTATACATAGTAGAATGTTGAACATTTGACAGCATTTGAACATGTTTTCGTACTATTGTCACATACGTTTGGAAAATATATTTTCGCCAACAATATTTAAAAATTTTTCAAAATATCAACAAATTCTTTTGACCATCTCAATTATAAGTAGCAAAGATGCTTTCAAATGATATGCATATAAGAAGTAGAAAGTGAAGAGCATAATGCATGAGTCGTATAAAAATTTACATAAGAAAGTGATTTACACCACAACAAAAATATCTTCAAGATGCTGAGAAAACGAAAAAGCGACAAAGAGAAAAACCTGCCGCGAGCTTGTACTCTTACAAGCTGATTATGCCCACAATTACAACGCATTAGAGGCCGATTATCTTGCGGAATTTGCATAAAAATGGTCAGCATCAGTGCACAGCTCTTAGTCGAGTTTATTTCTATTGGAATTTTGGCACAGTTTGTATTTGAAAGTCATGATTTGCGTCTGGCATTAATCTTTTTCAACAACTTTCAGCATGAAAGCTTGGCACTTGGCTGGCGCTAGGGGTGCTCATCTCAACAGATGTTGCCTATAGCAGGAGGATTCAGCATAGAATTTTTGAATTTTTAGAACACAGCAAGAATATTTCTTTTAAAATCTGCCGACAAAATTATGCTAGCTATCGATGCAAATACATACTCACAGGTTGTTATCGGTACTTAGTATTTAGTATTATATTTATATTGCATTAGTCTGATGATGATTTTTTTCAGAGCGGTTTATTTATTGCATCTTTCTAAGAACGAGAAACTAACAATAATTATCCAAATTTTACTAAATACTTTTAAATTACAGTTCTTCACCAGTAAAAGAAATGCAACCCTTGCTATAAGTTAAACAATTTTGAATTCCGTGCTTTTCTCATACGAATTAATTCTTATATCCGAGCATTTTTTGGCATTTATTCCAGAAAATTTTCGGCGCTGATAATCATACGCCATTCCATAATTTTCTCGAATGCATACAAACAGCCGCCTGTATCCCGAAGATAAATAAACACTCTCTCATCTATCGTATAATATTGACTTACAACGCAACCACAAGCAACTCAAAGAAAAACGCCAACGAAATTTACCTGGGCTTAGGTGAGATTATGGCAGCTGACATGACTCCGTCGAAGTGCCAAGTGCCATGATTAAGTTGTTTCATTCAGTTTCTCTGAAGTGTGTTTATATTTGCGCTTAAAGGCGCAGTTGTGCGTAATTTTTTACGGCTGATTCAAAATTATTCTCCCTTGCACGCTTTCAATCAGCTCAGGTCCTTGCGATTGCTCTTAAAGAGCCACATAAATTTTGCGCGTCTTTTGGCAAAAACGCTTTGCGGCATTGCCACAAAAATTTAGATGGCCGCTGCTTGAGCATGGAGCATTGCAGCAAAATTAATAACGTGGATGAATTTTCATGATTCGCATTATTATTACCAAATTATACACCTTATAAGCAATATTTCTTGGCATTCCTTACATTCCTTTTTTGCGTTGCTTGCTTTCTGTTGCGCAAACCAAACACACACACACACACTGTGTACGTTGTTGGCCAATTTTTATGTAAAGCAATTTATTTTGAATTATTTTTATGGCACTTAACGTCTCGTTTGAGCTAGCTTACATATTATGATGACACTGCAGAGTCAAGCTGTAGCGCAGGCAGGCATGCGAAGAAAATTGGTACATCATCTTCAGGTCGTAGGCAGGCACGTAGTTGGCGAAAAAAGATACAAGAGCATATTTAAATGGAAAACAGTTTTCCAATATAGGAGTATATTAACCAGAATTTTTAGATATGTATGTACATATATAATAATGTGATCCGAGATATAGCATCTCAAAGCAATAAAAATGGCATCTTCCATTTTTAAGTATCGAATTGAAATGTTTTTACTTTGGCTAAAAATTTTGACATTTAATAGATCGATTTTCTATAAATCAAAATTGGAAATAATAGCCATCTCTATAATATACAAATCCGAGAAAATCCCAAACTCTATTGCCAATATGTATGTACTTTGAAGTGTTGGTTTCGCACTTAAGTTGGCAACATTGTTTCCCGTATAAACACAATATCACTACCACAAAAGTTACTATGCCAACATACCGACTCAACTTATTAATTATCTGTTTAGAAAAATATTGAAAGAAGAAACCTTTGCAAAACAACAAGTTGAATTAAATATTGTACATGATTTAGAAGTTTTTAAAAATGGATTTCACATATATTGAATTTCCCTGCACTGTCGACCTCAACACCTTCAAAGCCTACATCAACCTTTCCAATGCCAAGCTACCAAAACTTCAGGGTAAATCATGGCAGAATAGCGACAACAGCGAAACGCATACTAATCAAACGAAAACCTTACGCCACTTGGCATTGGACGCCATCAGCGAACGCTGGAGTGGTAAGCTGGAAGTCGCAACAAGACAAATATTTCATTTAAAATACAGCCTCACTTGCCCGCAACCACTTTCCGCACAACAGAGAATCCCATCTTTAAGGAAATCCCCAGACAAGAGGACCGTAACTACATTCTGAGCAATTTGGATGTAAATCTGCCACTAAAGACGTTCAGCGCACACATATGCGATGATTTCTTTTGGCGCAAGTGCTATCAACACCGCTGGAAGACCTGCTACAATCAGACGTCGGTGCCGGCGCATGCAAAACCCTGGATTAGCATCTACATGGAGCGACATCTGCAGGAGTTTATTGAAAATGTTGAGACCGCTGACTATGAGACGGAGTGTGTGCAGGCGGTTTTGGACATTTGTGCGGCATACATAAATCAACTGGAGATAAACTGCCTGCAGCCGGCTAGGCCGGAAGCACAGGCACAGGGACAGGGGCACAATGGTGAGTGAAGGTGCAGAAGCGCAGAAGATATATGCCAACTGTGTTATGGTAATCTGGTAAATTCTAAAGTAGATGAAGAGAACAACGGTAAGATTATTTCAGAAAAACCCTTCTTCGATATAGTCCTAGTTATTTCAGCTATTCTATTCACAAACTTAAGTTGCGATTTTATATTTTACAAGTTATTCACGATAATACGATAGTACCTACGCTCTAATCAAAATTTCGTTTCAAATTCGAAATATCGTTATTCACAATTTCGAATTGTGATGGAAATAATTCGGAATTAGGAATAATCAGCTATTCTAAATTCTGTCGAAGAAAAGTTATGAATTTCGAAAAACATTACAAATTTTAAGCTATTGGTAAAAATTGTGTTACTATTCGGAACTAAAAGAAATTAAGAACTAAGGTTTGATTCGATATTTCCAAATAGTTGGCAGCATGAGTCAGTAAAGTTTCGGCATGCTGCTGAATCTGAACTGCAGAATCTTTCGAAGATTTCACCCATGCATAGGAAAAAATGTTTGAAACGAAATTCCAATTGCGTCATTCTCCAGCGTTACCTTAAAAAATAGAAATTTTCAACTGAAAAATTTGTCTTGCAAAAGTACCCACATCTGCACCCCTCTACCATGTCTGTGCCTATTGTTGAGTACTGGCATGAGATACATAATCATTTAAATAGCATATTATTCGCTTTTGTTTCTGTTTCAGATCACATTCCGCTTGATTTCATTTTGAGCAATCTGCCGGAATTGCATACGTTACGCCTGGCATATTGCAGCAAGACGATGGGCACGCATTTCTACTTGGGCTGTAACACTTTGTCCCAAAATGACACCATGCTCCTGGCCAGAGGACTAAGCAGATGCCATGAGCTACACAATTTTTGGTACTTCACTTTGAAATTGATTTTGACAAAAATTAAAATTTTTTTGGAATTAAATAATTTCTACAAACTTGCCATAGTCTACACAGCACCAAATTGGCAGCCTATCAGTTGGCAGCAATGGCGCGCAGCTTAGACAAGGGCTGCCACAATTTGACAACACTTTCGTTGGTGCATTGTCATTTGGGTGATGATGGTATACGACAGTTCTTGCAAGCCTGCAATAAGGAGTCGTTTGTTACTTTGAAGTGTCTGGATTTGACAAATAATAAAATTTGTATGATTTTGGTTTATAGTTTTTAAAGTTTTAATACAAATAAGCATAACTTTCATGCAGCTGCCGATGGTGCTTACATACTAAGTCGTACGCTGCGAAATCTGACGCTGGAGAAACTAGTGCTACGTCTCAATCCCATAAGAAGCGATGGTGTGGCCGCCATTTTCTCTGCGCTATATCATTTGCCCGTCAAATATTTCGATATTAGTGGCTGTTCCTTATGTGAAGCCATTATGAAATTATTCATGAAATTGATCATACAAAATCGCACCTTAACGCATATTGATATTTCGAACAATACGTTGGGAGAGGTGAGTGCAAGCAGCTTCCCTACGATTGTATTGAAAATTAATCTCCGGTTTATGCTCTCAGGAATTTGGCAAACATTTCTATAAAATTATTGGTTTCAATAAGATACTGCTAGATTTGGATTTGCGAAACACTGGATTCTCCATCGAGCTGCGTAACAAATTCAGGGAAATTTTAATGCGAAATTTTATTGATTTAAAAAAGAAAGGAACTGCTAATTACATCAAGAAAATATAAAAAACTATGATTATATTATTTAAACATTAGATATTAAATTTATACCATGAGGATCCTTTATAAAAGCCTGACAATTGAGGTTAGCCAGTATGCCGGAAATCTGAAAGACTTTCAATTATACTGAGCAGAACAAAAAACATTTAAGATTTTCAATTTGTCTACTGTCTTTTGAGATACCTACACACTTAAGAAAAATTTATCATTTCAAATTTAAATTCCTCGAACTGAAGCTCTACTCGAATATTATGTAGTCAGGTGTTTAAAATAAGTTATAGAAATCGTGCATATGATAGAAAGTATAAATTCTGCTGCGATTTCAAACTCCTCCAAAGCTTTGAATGGCTTACCACTCGTTGTGGGTAAAAATTACACCAGCTCTTCGGGTCAAACAGAAATGCCAAAGTTCATTGGGCAGCATCAACCAAATTATTTTAATTAGATCTGGCAACAATTTGCCGTAACCCTCTTAAAGCCATTAGTAAAGAAAAACACTTTTTGCGCATTGGGGAAAAAAGGAAAACACCAACAACAATAACAAAAAAGTGTAACAAAAACAAAACACCGAGGAGCACAAAGTTCTCGAAGTGTGCACTTAACAGAGCCACTTGGGCCGGCAAGTTTAGATACAAGCTGGGAACAGCCAGCATTAAAAAAGGATACTTGAGCTGCCTGCTTCACAGCTACTTTTTTTGTTTTGTTTTGAAAGGATAATGAAAATTGCTGTAGGGATTTGAAGTTTGCTCATTTTTTGCCACGGAGTGAAGGGAATGCTTATCTTAGATGAAGGCAGAAAGAATTTTATTGACATATTTAAGGCACTGCTTGATAGATTGTTGAAATATTTGGCAAAACTGTGAGCAGCAATAATTATGAATAAATATTTGTGGAGCTCTACAAAGCAGGGAAACTATTTCGCATGAGCTATGCTTCGACATTACCTTATATGAGCTTATCTTAAGCACTTTCCATTAACGATTTGCGAAAGCATAAACTCAAACCGCCGTGTATAAAATTTTTAGCCATTTTGCTATTTTTCAATTAAAATCAAATTGTATTCTTGTCTGGCAAGCGTATTTCCTTTTTTTCACCGCCGAAGCTTTGTTGATTTAGGACTCTTATTGTTTCTCGTTGAAAGCGAAAAATAACAGTTACTTTAGCTGTGTATGTGTGTATATGAAAACTGCATGCTTAAAAGCTTTTAGCAGCGGCATGTGTATGGGTGAAATTTTCTGCTGTGGCATGCTTCTGCAAGTTTTACAGACTGAAGCATTACGATTTTTGCCAAAATAATATGCCTTGAAATACGCAACAACAAAAATTTGCATTTCTGGCACTTCTCAACATGAAACGCCCGCCCACGCGATTTCACAGCCGCAGATATTTAGCACCCCATAAATCTTGCACGGATTCACATTGTGTGATTTATATCGATGTAAAGTTGTTGGAAAAATGTCTTACTTGGAAGCGTTAGCTCGTGTAGGCAAAAACTAACAGCCAGAAACTGACAACTTTCGGCTGCGTAAACAAGCCATCAGTTGCCAACGAAAAAAGTTTTGTGCTTGGCTTAAACAATTCTGCCGTGCAATTGCCCGCTTTTCCAAAACATTCGGTCGCTCCAAATGAAACGTCAAAGTTTTGCAATTAAATATTACGCATTTTTCGCCGTTACAACTGAGAAACTGGCCAACAACAAATCTGGCAATTAATTTCTGCCATTAGCCATTTAAGTTAATTGTTACTTTTGCCAGACTGGGCTCACAGTCCTTTTTGTCGTCATTAAAAGGGTTATGACAGGGGGCGACTGTCTGAACTGATGACGCATAGCATTTTTTCAAATTATCATCTAATATATAAAAATGAATGTTTGTTTGTCTGTTTGTCTGTTTGTCTGTCTGTCTGTCTGTCCGGCTATACAAAGCTACACGCGTTGACCGATTTCAGCCAAACTTTATACCAATATTGTTGAAGACCAAAGGAAGGCGACTGTATATAAAATTTTTCGATTCATCAAGAAGGCGTGGCACCTCCCATACAATTTAAATATTTGATTTGGTATATCTTTAAAACCACATGTCATACAACGTTAAAATTTTGTATTCTGTTAGTATTTAGTCGTGCCCTCTTGCTTAAAAAAATTTAGGGGCGTGGGACAAGGGGGAGTGGCACTCCCTATACAACTTAAATATTTGATTTGGCATATCTTTAAAACTACAAGTCACGCAGCATTGAAATTCCGTATGCAGGCCCCTCTTAGATGCTTCGTCCCACGGGTAAAATTTTATGGGCGTAGGAGAAGGGGCGTGGCACATTTAGGTATAACTTTAGAACTATACAGCACACATAAATGAAACACGATACGAACTTACTACATGTCCGTATCCTTCAACTCGGAAAATGGGACGGGCATTAGGCAAGAGGCGTGGCACCTCTCATACAACGTAAATATTTCATTTGGTATACCTTTAAAACTACATGTCATACAACGTTAAAATTTTGTATTCTGTTAGTATTTAGTCGTGCCCTCTTGCTTAAAAAAATTTAGGGGCGTGGGACAAGGGGGAGTGGCACTCCCTATACAACTTAAATATTTGATTTGGCATATCTTTAAAACTACAAGTCACGCAGCATTGAAATTCCGTATGCAGGCCCCTCTTAGATGCTTCGTCCCACGGGTAAAATTTTATGGGCGTGGCACTTTTCAATCAACTATACATTTGGGTATAACTTTAGAACTATAGAGCACACATAAATGAAACACGTTACGAACTTACTACATGTCCGTATCCTTCAACTCGGAAAATGGGATGAGCATTGGACACGAGGCGTGGCACCCCTCATACAACTTAAATATTTGATTTGGTATACCTTTAAAACTACATGTCATACAACATTAAAATTTTTATTCTGTTAGTATTTAGTCATGCATTCACGTAAACATTTTTACATAATTTGGGTTTTATATATGTACTAGCTGTCCCGGCAAACGTTGTTCTGCCTAAAATAATTATTTTATTCCAAGATTTGTTTTTAAATGTATTTGAATTATGGTAGGAATTTTTTTGATAATATGAAAATTATGTACAGGAAGAATAGGTTTTCGTGAATAGGTAATCTACATACACAGATTCCCCGTATGATGTGGCACTCGGGTGAAGCCGGGTGGATCAGCTAGTAATTTTTATAAATTTGTCTTCTTCATTTGGTTGCTGCCCGAGCGGGGTTCAAGCGCTCAATGTGTGGCAGTGATAGCAGCAGCAGGCATTCAAAACTTTTCAAATTAAATTAATTAAAAGCAATTCAAGTTGCTGCTGAGTCAGCAGCATTTCATGAAATGCGTAAAAAAAATCTGAACGACTATTAAAAGTCAATAAATCAGCAGCTAAATGATTTTGACAAGGGTGCTACGGCGAAGATGGGATAGGCAGGCAATGTGAAATTTCCTGAAAGGCGAGGAAAAGCAAACGCTGGCGCAGAATTTATTAAGAAAGTAAGATATATTTTGTAAAAAAAATTTCAGTTTAAAATTCAATACGATCATATTCAAATATGGTACAAGTTTAATTCTTGACCAAGGTTATTCTCTAGCGTATATTAAAATCGTTCATTAGTTTTAATCTTAATCTCTCTTAATCTTAGTGACTAGTTTTACGAATAGTATAACTTTTAATTTTAAGAAATTCTATTGAATTAAAATTTTTTTGTTCAAAAATTTTGCTTGACATATGTTTCCAAAATATGCAAAATTAAAAAATACAGTATTCACAAAACTTGGAGATGCGGGGCATCGATCCCCGTACCTCTCACATGCTAAGCGAGCGCTCTACCATCTGAGCTACATCCCCATGTGTTGAATGCGCTGTCAAAAAATTGTAACACCACACAATTTTCAAACAGAAAATAACAACTACAAAAACACTTTCGATCTCGCTGCAACGTCAACTAAAATTGGACACAACAAAGCGCAATGGGCCAACAAAAGGCATGGGAGCGCATGACCATGGCAAATGGCACGTAATGAATACCAATCAAGCCAAATTGAGCGCACTCTAATATTGAACTAGTAAACTGGTTGTAGGCCGAACACGCAGCTAATTCACAGCAACAACAATAAAATGTATGGAATGTATAAAAATAGATTTCGTGAAATATACATACATATGTGAAAATGTTATATTATTTCATACATTTTAATATAAATCTTATTTTGTTAAATGTGTATAGCAGATAGCATGAAATCGAGCTATTTTTCTATGCGTAAGCTTAAATCTTATCTAGGCAAGGCGAAAGCGAGCCAGATAGATTATATTTATTTATAGCGCATTTCCATTTGACTTCACACGCAAAATATATGGAAAAACATGCAATAAAATGTGTAGCAAAATCTGTGAGGCAACGACGCATTCGCCTTCGCAGTCGCAGTCGCAGTCACAGTCACATAAAACAAATATGTATGTATCCCCCTACAAACAATAAAACAACAACAAAGACAGCAAAAAATATTCTCATAACAAGCTGACAATGTTACTTTATTACCGCACATATGCGCATATAAAAATTCAATTCAGGCTTCTGCGTCTTCATGGCAGTTTTATGATTATTTCACTCCTTTTACTGGCGGCAGCAGCAAACGACAGCAGCTACAAGTCCTTTTGGTCGTAGACTACTCATTGTCAAATTTGCATATGCCCCATTTCCCAGTCTCCCAGTGTGGCATTCAACTTCGCAGACGACAAATTTCCAATCGAATAACGTGAGAATTGTTACTTTTCGGGGCAGCTCGGATATTCCTACTGTTTTGGTGACTTGGCGGCAATTTTCATGAAATTGAGCAAGCCATAAAAAATAATCTGTGCGACGTATGCGTGGGAGGCTGAAGCTAAGATCGTTATTATTATGATTATGCGTTTTGTTTGTTTAACAGAAAATTGCATGAACTGATTTGCATACTTTTTATAGTCACTCTGAGTTGCCATTTTCCAGCCATAAGTGGTGCCTAACTATGTGAAAAGGATGTTTTTTTTCGATACATACAAATATTGTACTAATAGATGAACACTTCGCATATATCGAAGGCTTCAAGAGCAGAACAAAAACCAAGACTTAAAGCTGTTAGCTAAGGTACATGTGGTGGCCACAAGCAACACTTTCCCCCCACCCAATAACCTATGATCCTTTCTAAATCAACAAGTGCTTTGCATGTATAGGGGGCATCCCCTGAGTGTTGGTTTTATAAAAAAAAAAAAAAAAAAAAAAAAAGCAAGCACCTTATTAGCCGGAAAAGCCTTCTAAAATAAAATTAAATCCCATTATAACTTGAAGAACCTGAATAAGATAAAATGCTATTCTTCTAAAATTAAACATAATGCCAAATCGAATATCAATCATTAAAGAGGTTATATTTAAGAAAAAGATTTTTCGGTTTTTAAAATAAGGAAATATTTTTTGTTTAATTTTTGCGAAAAATGTTCGTTTTACTCTAAATTTTTTTGAAAAAAAATGTGTTCATTTTACCTCAGCTAAACATTTGAAATGGGGTTAATTAAATTGAAAACTCTTTCTTGCCAATAAGAGTTATTCTGTTTGATTGTGATGAACTATATACATACATATATGACAAATAACTTTGAATTGAATTTTCTTGCCTTATTTAAATTTCAACACTTTCACGTCTAAAAGCATTCAAACTCTTCAGCTTTTATCTATTAGCTGCCAAACTCTTTTGCGCTCTTTCACGCATATTAATCAAACCTTTTCAATATTTGCCAATCAATTGCCACAAACACAAATTGTCCATTTCCCTGTGTCCGGAAAGGAATTTTAAATTGCAAATGCATACCTATGTACATATTATATATGTATATATATAAAATAAAATGCTCATTGAAATCGCTTACAATGAGTGTCTCCGCCAGTGGCAGCAACAATAACAACAACAACAACAGCAATTGCAAATTTCACACCAAACTGAACTGAAAGTGGGAGGAGTGAAAGGAAACAGGGAGCAGTTGGGGTTGTGCACTGCTGACAAAAAGGCAACAATTCGAAACCTGAAGGATGTGCGGATGTGCACGATTTTTCACAACCACAATAACAAAACGCCTGTCGCCGCATCCGCACCCGCCGCCGCTGCTGTCGTACATATTTTCATTTTGATTTTATAAGACAGCTGCTGAAAGAGAATGGACCGTACTTGAGATGAACATAATGAAAATGAAGTGGTATGGAATGAAGAGGAAAAAGACCCAACAAAAAATAAGAATTGAGTCCAAATTGCGCAAATAAACTGTCACAGCTTTTAATTTGAACCATTTGAATACAAAATTGGAAATGGCAATAAGTTGCGGCATCCAGTGAGACCGAGGAAAGTCATTTTATTAAAAAAGTTCGAACGGTCCGAACTTGTACTGACGCTGGAATTTCAAATGAAGTCAATGCGAATATTTCAAATACACTGCACAACAAACTTGTCATTTCTTAGGCGCAGGTTTTCTATCACATTAATAAAAATTATAGGCATTCAAGCGTGCTTGCTTAGCATTAGTTTGGAAAAATGAATAAGGGAAATTTAAGTGAAATCATTTATTTGAATTTTATCATTTGTGTGAATATCATAGTTTCTATAACACATTCATTTACGAGAAAATGTAAGTAAAAATGTTATGAGCTTTATTACTTTTGTTAATATCTTTATATAAATTAAATTATTACAACAATCCGCTTTATAAGATTTATATATTGATGCACAACTTCAAAATTATTTTTAATAAAAGTATTTTAACAATTTACTTTACAAAAGTGTTTAACAAGTTATTGTTGTTTCTATTTTAGAACAATTTAGAACTGTATCGAACGATTATTGAATTTTTCATTATTTTCTCATTAGTTAGGAAAATGGTTTAAATATATGAGTTAAGCGAAAAAGAATAGCATGAGAAAAACAGCATGAGTCATGAAAGAGCTTTCTTCAGTTACATATAGTACATACCTGAATATGCCAGCCGAATTTTTGCTGTTGGCTAGTGTTAATTTTGAGCAATACTTCGCACGAAGCTAGACGCTTATAAATATGCAATGATTTGCGATTTGCAACATACTGAGTGCGAAAGTGTTGCCAGGCATTTTTGCATACCCAGTGGACATTACCCACACAATATGGCGCCGCCTCATTAGCACAAATCAAAGCACTTGTGATTGTTGTCATTGCCACACATGACAGCGCATATATCAAATATGCATACCAACAGCAAAAAAATGTATAGCAGTAGCGTAAATATCGCATTTCCTTACTTCAAGAAAGAACAACAACAAAAGAGACCGAATTTTTGCAAATTGCTACACAAAAACAAGAAAAGATATCGCAAAAAACATAACAGCAACCATAACTCACAGTCAGCATAAAACAAAGCATAAAATTATTAACATTATCATATTGCCAGCAGACGCCGCACATGCATATACCTAAGTACACAGGATCATCGCCGCACTTAAATGGCCAGAAACCACACCGAAAATCCACTGTGAAAATGAACAAATGATGCTCTTCCACATCATGCCCCCATCAAGCGCCTTAAATCTGGTGGCACGGCGTGCGGCAGTGATAAAAATTGTGCAAGTCCGAGCAGGCCACACACTAAAGTGGACAAATCTACCACAAATACAAAAATCACCCTCATTACAGATTACCATTTACAGATTTACAGGCGGAAATGTGTCGTCCAGAGGAGAAAGAGCGCGTACAAAAAAAGAACCACAGACAGACGAGCGAGAGGCGTTCACATTACAAGAGACCGCTGTCAGCAGTTCTGACACCAAAGTGGTTTAAGGCTATGAAAGGTCGGAGTGTGGTCGGTAGGATGTCTAGTATGTTGCTTCCGTAGACTTGGTGTGGTGCTTGTATGGCCGAATGTATTAAAATGAAGCAGTCAGTGGAGTAGTGATAAGTAGAAGTTGAATCGTATTGCTTATTGGAGATTTTGTTTTGTTCTGGTTCTGAATTAAATATACATACAATCTTTCTATATAGAAAATCTTAGCACGGAAAGCACTTCTTTTAATAATACACCGATGTTGGTAAGAGTCACAAAGCTTAATTGATAATTTTTCTGTAACAAAATCACAACTGAACTAACACGCCCCTTAGTTTTTAGTTTCCATAAGAGCTATATTATATTCTATTTGGAGTAAGGATACAGGCTGCTAATCACTGCGGATTAAAAGGCCTATTGTTACTGTTATAGGGATAAGAAATAGATAGAACCTCTCGAACGCAGTATGCCATATCTGCTATGACTCTGAAGATACCGATAAATACATAGATACATATACATATAATTATTATTCAACTTCAAAATTTGGTATGGCTGATACAATAAAAATCAGTAAAATCGAAGCCAACAGCAGCGTCAAATCAATCGATATCAGCAGTGGCAGTGGCAGTGGCAGCGACAGGGACAGCGCCAAAACAAATGCTTATCCCAATTGAAGAATAGCTGGATTTGCCTGCCTGCATTGAAGGCTAAGCATGAGCACCTTTCTGCTTCTTTCGCCGCACTCATTTCACCCTGCTATTCCTTCCGACTTCCACTGCTGCCATCGTTTTCCTCTTTGATTGCTACTACGTTTTTTGCGTCATGCGACAAGTGGTTTGAGTGGCAACTTCGCCCGCCTCTGCACACCAATCGGCCTGCTCTCCTGCAGTCCCGTACCAATGTCTCGCATGCCTGTCTTTTGGCTAATGGTTTGGGCCATAAATAATGTCCGTTTGTACTTTTAAACGACTTCCTTTCATTTGTTTTTCTTTTACTTTCGCTCAGCTCCATTCCATGTTCTAAATTGTTTCAACGCCAATACATAATCGCAATGCCGCACCTACCGGTAGCCAGTCTGCCCCCACTTGTGTGGTGCACCCCACATCCCACACTCATTCTACTCAAGGCAGTGCCCCGTCAAAGATAGCAATCTTCGATTTCTTTTGTGGATTGTTTTTCTTTTTATTTTTCTGCTTTTTGCGTTCTTATTTTATGCCACTTTTATGCTTTTCGTTGTTGCTTATGTTGTTGTTGTATTGCTGTAATTCGTGTAGTATTGATGTTTCAGGATAACGCGCAATGGTAACAACGTAAAACGTTAACGCCATCCTCACCAAATGCCATGTTTCTACTAGAAATTGGTTGTTGCAATGTGGAAATCGCTATATAAATTGCTTTGCTCTATGAGAACTAACAGAGTACAGGACAGGCTCGATACGATTATACGGTTTGCTGTTTCATTTATTCGTGTTGCCAGCAGATTTTGCCTAAATCCTGTCGCTGCCACGTCGGCTGTCGCTTGAGGTTCTGCGAAGATAAATGGCTCACTTAGTGCCAGTTCCCAAGGGGAACGATTTTTAATAGATGTGCGGTTTAACGCTTTGCAGTGTTGGCCTCAGTGCCTCGACTTTTTTTCGAAAAAGTTAGAGAAAGATTAATTCGAAAGAGAATTAAATCATAAGAAACAAATCAATACTTTGTTGGGAATGTTTCTAAACAAGTGAACCGAAAAAGGGAAAATTTAATTTCGTTGATAAAGCTTTCTTTTCATATATCATTCATATTCTGTGAGGTTTGATTGTAGGCCACTACAAAGCCAAGGCCTTAGAGAGACCAAATGCTTTCATATTTAAATTTAGAAGCTGCTTGTTTTCCCTTTTCTGTCAAAGGCTTTCTTTATATTCTATTAGTATGGTAAATCATTGAAACTGCATAAGTATTTTTTGACGAAGAGTATTAAGATTTTATTAACAGTCAATCAAATTACTCTAAACTTAACACACTGCTCCCCAAATCTTATTTTATAAAGCCTGCCATATCGATGAACGCAGGTGGAATTTGTTTGGCTTCAGCGTCTCTAAAATGTTCACTTGCTTTCAATTTCAAATTTTCAACTGCTGTTCCAAGCGCAGGAAATTGAAATTTCCTGCAATGCTCACACGAGCATGTGAGCGGAAGTGCGTATAAATGGCAAAACACTTCATATTATGCACACACGTGCATTTTGCGAAATGGCGTTTCGAGGAAGTTAACTCTAAACTAATGAAACATACCCGAGGGCCAATAGCATTCACGCTAATTTGATCATCTGCATGCATTGGGCAACGCCAAAGCAACACACATACCTACATATACGCAGCCTATAATATTCCTTTCACAATGCTCTCAGTGCACCCCTCACCCTTTAAAGACTTTTGATGCGAAATTTCCAAATTCCTACGCAGCACATTTCCCTCGAAATGCCATTTGCATTGCTAAGCAGCGATTTAGCTTGGAAAATATTCTCCTAATTGGCTGTGATAGCACCCGAGGGAGTTGTAATGTTAGTGACAGTCCTGGCCAGAGACCATGCGGTTGTTATTGTTGTTGTTGCCAATGTTGCGGGTATGTAAAGCGATATGCCTGCGCAGCCCAGTCCAGTCTAGCGTAACCAGCATAGACCAATTCGCCTAAGTAAAACCGAGTGTAGGCAGTGTTGACCAGCATGTCGAGGGCGCATAGAGATGGCAAACCAAAGAGTAGAATGCAAAGAGTACCCTCATATACATTTTTAATGCCTACGCTGGCTGGCTTAGGCTAAAGATTTTAAGGACTATCAACGGTTTTCGGCCACATTATCAGCGTAATCATCGTTTGGTTATGCCGCCTTTATGGCACGGTTTATGGCCGTGGAACGTAGTATAGACTATGTTGCGAGGGCTACTCCAATCAAATCAAACAAATATAGTATTGCGTTTTGAACCAGAAAGTAAGCCAAGCAATTAAACTTTTGGGTGAAATAATAAAATGTATGCGTATTATTTGAACACACTTCGCTGTAGAATTTTTTGGCATTGATGCCCAAACATTTTTTCTTGAAAATATGCAAAAAAAAACCTCAAAATATTCATAAGAAGACAAAATTAACCAAATTATTCAGTCCAACTCAGTCAATTTCAATCAGTCAAAAAGATGCAGTCATCCTTTTAACACTTCATTGATTTTATTTTGTCGGAATTTGCACGCACCCTCATAAGGCCATTGATTTGGCTTCATTGTACCCATACTAGCATCTAGTTTCCTTTTAAACTGCTTTCAATCTATATAATTTGTGCATAGACCTGCACAGATTTCGCGGTAGATAAGAGCATAAATGTTCAACGCTCTACACAGCAGATCCTTTTTTAAAACACAAAATTTTACAAACAAATTTCTAAACTTAGGAACTCAAAACAGTTTACCCCCTTTGCCTGTCAATCCTTTAAATAGCCTTAAAGGTCCTCGGCTCTTTCGAAGCTCAGAGAGAAGCGCATTATTTTTGGCATTTTCGTGCGCATTCAGCGAGTTTATTATTTGCACTTATTTAGATTTTATTTCATCTTGACTTTTGGGTCTGTCTGACACTGGCAGCAGCATATTTGGGCCACATAAATTCAGTGTGTTTAGCTGGTCTGTTTGCCTGCTTATCTGCCTCAATACGGCTACTAATCGCTTTACACGCTTGAATAAAACCCAAATTAGCATTTTTGTGTAATGCGTTAACATGTTCTTCCTTTCTTTTGGCAGACTCTGTTTAATGGGTTGAGTTAGTTGGTTGCTGGTCAAATAAATTAAATGGCCATGGTATGTTAACCTTTAATCGCGTTGCAGTTAGCAGAGGGTTAGGTGTAGCGCTCAAAGGATTTAAAATTGATGTGATTTTGATACAGTGTTCCCCCGATTTGTTATTGAGATTGTGAGAAGCTACATTTAGGCTTGAAATAAAGGCTTTAAAATTGATAAAAGACACTTTGTCAAATTGAAAATATAACAAAGATTTTATTAACAGTTTTCGCATCTTAGAAAACATTTCTAAAAAAAATGCATACTTTAAAACTTAATCAAATTTACTTAGAATGGCAAAACTTTGTGCCGCCATGTAAACCACATTGTTGTACTATACATAATTGTAATCATACTCACATATTTTCACACACACATACAGCTCTCGCACTTGCCTTCAACCAAGGAACATGCATAGTCTTTGCTTCAACTACAAGAAAGTTACTTTGTGTGTTTAACAAGTGCTCACAACGGAAGCGGAAACGAGCTCGTTATGCGCCTACCGCGTATGTCTTTCTTACCATACACACAAACACATGTGTAAAGTGATATGTGTGCATGTGGCAAGCTGGAAGATTTATGCGGTGAGCATAGTAAAAATTTTCGCCGCCAAAAATTTGCTAATTAATTAATTCAATTGTGTGCGCGCGGTAGGAATTTCTTTTCTTGCTTGACTAAAAGAATTTACATAGCATAAGGTTTAATGAAAGAATCACGTATACGCACGATATTAGTAATGGTTTTACAAAATCCAATTCATAACCATCCTATAATCCACAAGTACTCCGATTTAAAATTTAAGTGTATTCTCCTACTAATATGTTAGCTTTATGTATTAAAGAATATAGAAAGCGTTTTTAATGCTTATTAATTTCAGCATAAAATTGGAAAAAATACTTTTTTCTTCCATTACCAAAGCACTACCATCATCATTGTTATGAGTACAATTCACTAGCATCTTTCACTCGTAGATCTCTGCCATTATTTTGCCAAATATTGTAATATGTAAAATTTTACGCAGCATGTATACACAGACACATAAATCAAACAATAAGTACTCTTTATTATTATTATTTGCACTTTCCATAACGTAGTACAACCTCACATACATAGCCGTGCATACTTCTTGAATTCGTGTATTTACTTAAGCCCAGCAGCAGTAGCATAATGCTTACATTATATTTAGAGGGGTCTGCATCAAAGGGATACAAAAAATTCTGTTCTACCAGCTGAAATTTCCAAAAATAATGCATAAGTGCAAAGTTAAGCTAGCCGCATTATCCGATGTTTAAGTGGGTTATCCTAAAAGCTAAGGATTGCTGCTTCGACTGATATGCAGGTGACCTTAATCAAAAAAGAAACGAAACGATCAACTGAAATATCTTCTTCGTTTCGATCAGGCACCTCAACCTGTTCACAATCTATTAAAATGCTTTTATAGAATTTTGACGAACTCGGCATATCTCCGTGAGTATTTGATCAAGTTTCGCTGCACCGCTTTCCACCATTAACCAACAGATTTGTATCTGAAACAGCTCACTGAAAAAGTTTCACTTTTTATGAAAATTTCCTGACGCGAACGGTGTCCATTTTTATCAGCTCTCTTCAGTGATTCGCAGCCCATTACAGAAATATTTTAAAATTGATTAATTTGTGCTAATAATTGCAGCAGAATACAGAGAATAATCTTTCTTCATTTACTGTTGTAAGAAATATATGTATCCTTAGTATAAGACCCCTTGCAAACTACCCCAAACTACGTACCACCCAACTCTGCAGGAACTACAGCGAAATGGCTTATTGAATAAGAACTTCAATACAGCGGGGCACTTCAAAACTTTGTGGTTTTTGAACATGCCACACCGTGCTGCCAAAATTTCCCCCTCCCCACCCAAACCGCTGCCATGCCAGTTACAAGTCGGAAAACAGCGTAATTTGCATAAAATTGACGTTAAAGGTTACATTATGAAATACCAACATTGACTTAGGCTGCGTCGCGGCGCCCCATGCACCCCCGCCAAACGTTGAATTTCAGCTAAGTAACTGTGCGGGCGGTCCGTTGTGCCACTTGCGGCGCTTTTCGCCATATTAATAACCCTAAATCAATTTCATTACAGTGAAAAGCGGCAGTGGAAATGCATCTTCTACTCTTTCCGCGCGCAAAAAACATGCGTGAAATTAATTTTTTATATGCCGCAAACAAATTTTACACAAATAATTGCACATGTTCCTCCACTACCCTCATCTTATGCCGACAGCGAACCTTTTATGAACTCGCCAAGTGGCGCTGTGTTGGTTGCCTGATTTTGGCGCCATTTCACTTTAAAGTGTTTTTTTGTTATTTTCGAAAAAAAAACAACAGAAAAAGCAAAAAATTCTCATGTTACAGCAACAGCAAAAAAGCATCATAAACGCATTAATTATAGCCCGCTGTGCTACCGGGGCAGGATATGTGGCGTGTCCACAGATTTTGCTACTTGTGTTTCCTTTTTTGCAATGCTGTGTGCCTCCACCTTTATGGGCGCCTCCACAACGTTCTTTAGAAAGTGAAAAACAGTAAAGTGAAAAACAACAAAAAGCATGCAACTTTTTAATCACTGACAGAAATTATTTTTACACCCACGAAATGCAGTTTCCGGATAAGGAAACTGTCTGTGTCTGTCCTTGGCAATGTTTTAACGACTACTTTCAAATAGCTGTTGCATAGATATAAGGTTAATTTTAGATATTTCTATGGAAAAGTTTATATTTCAGATATTTCATATAGTATTAAGAACTCCAAGTCTCAATCGTTTCTCTTTCTAGTTATAAATACAATCAAATATTTTTTTTATACCTTACTCTGAGCAATAAGAGCATGACTTTCCGAAGAACTTTTATAGATCTCAAACTTGAACATCGAAAATTGCTTCAAAACAATTCTTCATAAGTTAAAGAGAAATTCTGAAAAAAATACAAATCCTACCAATTTTGGTTTTTTTTAACACGTTCATTCATTTCACTTCAATATCGCATGAAAAGTTTAGTCAATTTCACTTTCGCTTTTCGAGAAAAATCCTTCATTTTTCTTCACCAAAAAAAACCGTTTGACTCCAAAATTTCAAAACTACAACTCTTGAATTTTGAAGAAAATATGATATTTGTCTTCTCTTGCTTGACTTACACCGAACTTAAAATTTCTGTACAAATCTTTAACTTGCCAGCTGAAAGCTAATTCAGTCACCCAACATCCCATTCCTCCAACACACAGTACACACATACAGCCATCGTCACCATCCATACAATTGCAAGGCATGTGTCAGCAACATTTTACGGCAGCACATTTCATGCCCAGCAGCATTGTGCCGTGATTTAGTACTTTCATTTGGACCATGTTAGTTTTTTGCACATTTATTATTATTTTAATAAAATTTAGTAACAAAATAAAGTTTGCTACCTTCCAGCAACGGCACATACAAACGCCGCACCCACACAAAAGTGGCTATCAGCTGGCAAACAGAAAGGACGCTCACGTTTTTTTGGTAAATCCGCTTAAATGTTATGGTAACTTGGCGCTTATATGGCTATGTTCCAGGGATATGGCTACTCATGTGGTAAGAATTTGAGCAGGCGCTTATGAAGTTTTCGAGTTAAGCAAGTGTGTGGCTTGCTGATAGTGTGCAACACAATGAAATATGATATTTACTTTAGCATATTTTTTTTAAATAAAATATTTCAAAACAAGAGTAGAAAAAGGAATTTATATTCAAATGAAAGTCAACTATAGAGCTTTCGATTTAAATTGTCCAACTGCAACAACAAAGCATGGCATAATTACAAAACATTTTCTCTTGCCTTCATTGTCAGCCTAAACAATCGCCAACCACACCTTCCCACCCACCCAACCACAAAATTAACATTAAGTACTTTTGCTGGCATAAACAATTTAATAACGCTTCAAGTAGAACTAAAGTTTGGCATGACTTCTTAAATGTTTTGTTGGTTTACCAAGCAACTTGAAGAACCCATTGAAGCATTCGCAACCGCTTCTACTATCCCCCAATTGAAACGTTTAACAGTACCGTGGCGCATTGTTAAACAATTTGGCTTGTATGCTGCCGCGTCGAAAAACTTTAAAAAACCATTAAAACAATTTAATCTCTCTTGAAAATAATGCTTAACTTTCTTATGCTACAACTTTTGCCATTTGCCTACCCACTCACCTTACGGCCGCCCGCCTTCCGCTATGTAAGTCGTTGGTTTTACTTGATTTTTCTTTGAAATGGCTCCCAGAGGGACACTCCAATGCCAATTTTCTGCAGCAATAAGGAACTCTTCAGACAGTCGCGTAGTCAGCTAGTTGTTGAAAAAGGATGCAATGTAATTTTGAGCAACAGAATATGCTGTCATCATCTGGAAATGAAACTGGCAGCTAGCTTTGAATTTCTCTACTAAAAATTGTTCTTGAATAATCCTTCTAGGGGAAATATTTTCAGGGGACACTCAGTCTAGGTTATACATGTTCTGCTAGCATGCCTGACTAAAACTAGCCTCTTTTTGGCGATATCGAAAGAGATCGTTTTAATTGTTGGTCCCTTTTCTCCAAAAATACTATAGAGACATAGATATGTATGTTATTTTAGCTGTAGAATATTATATTCAACAGTTATATTTTCGAAATTATTAAACGAAATTGGAATTGAGCCCGATATTGTAAAATTTTGGAAAAGAAACTAAGCAAAAAGTCGAGTCATCAAAGTTCGAACAAACGTCCTGAAGCTAAAGTGGCCCCTGATAAGAAACAATTTCGCATATTGCTATTTTTTAATAAAAGCTGGCTCGCAGCCCCTTTGCTTTTGCCCTACCACTGACATTCCCGAGTTGAGGCCAACACCGCCAACCACAGCACAGCACCGAAATAATTCTCACTGGGGTAGCTGGCGTATTAACAGCAATCCGACAGGAGCGAGTCAAAGTGTCGGGTGGGCAAAAGCGTTTATCCGCCTAAAAGCGTGCTACACCAACTGACAAGAAGTGTTTAGCGTGCCGCTGTTGTGTGGATACACATTGGCGCTTTCAAGTTAATTTTCGCAGTGAAACATGAAATTTGTTGCCACAATTTCTTGCCATTTCTTGCATTGCTGCCACGACTGCTGCTGCTTCTTCTTGCCGCTGAGCTTGGTTGGGCTGATTTGATTTTTACTTGCCGCCACGTTGTTGCTGCTAATTATCATTATTTTTAACAGAAATGCCTGAAGCGGCACTGCCACAATGCCACAAAGTTTTTGTTGAAATTGGCAAAAGTTTCTCGGCCCGTCCTTGTGAGTGTGTGAGTCGAGTGGTGGCCACGCCGTAGACCATTTATAGCCGGCGCAACATAATTTCCATGGCTGCCTATCGTGGCATCCTGTCTTGGTGTTGCTCCGCTGTGTGAATTGTGGGCGGGTGGGCGTTTGTGATTCTCTGCTGTTGTGGTTGTTTCCGCAATTTTGATTGCCATGCGCAAATTTTGATGATTTTTGCACGTTTGCTGTGATTTTTATAGGCAACAAAATAATTGCGCGGCAATAGTTTGTGGCGATGCAATCAAGTTTTTATGCAATTTCTGTTATTGCTTTTGTGAGTTTTGATTGTTGGCGCCAGTGCTTTGTGTGGCACATTGAAATTTATATAGCAGTTAAAATATATCAATAAAAATTACACTTTTTCAATAGATTGATATTTGACTTATGAGCAATAATGCAAAAAATCTAATAAATATCTGAAGATTCCCCTTTAATCAGCTCCCTAAGGTATGCTGAAGATAGGAAAAGACATTGCCAATTTTCGATTTCTTCACTCTGTTGGAGAGACAAAATTTTCCGAAGCAAATTTAAGCAATGTTATTAAAATTATTTAAGAGAAGAATGATTTTTGGAATAAAAAGCAAAAATTTTGTATTAATCTCAAGCATTTTTTTGCACACAATAAGGCTCTTTTTTGAATGTCATTATGATGATGTCATATGATGGCTATGATTCCCAATGCATGCATGTCACTCTCAAATTACCGACCATCTGCGCGCCCTCTTTGACACAGGCACACGCTACGCATTCACTTCAGCGGAAACATGATGGATGCCCGCATTTGTACGATTCGTTAAACAAAGGACACGTTAACGTTGCTTTTCAAAAATCAAAAAAGGTCGAGTTAAAAATTCCAACAAACAGAATGTGAAAATTTTGGTTAAATTGTACGAATGAATGGTTTTTTTTCTCATATGCGAGACGGCACTGCACATTCACTTGGCACAATGGGCGGCAAAACGTTTTTAACTTTTATTTGTTTAAAAAATTTTACTCGCTCTCTCTTACCCTATGAACGTTTGTACTTGAGTAGCCTGTATGCTCGCAAGTATGGACATGGATCTACTTTTTTCTTCTTTTTTGTATATTTTTTACTCGCCACGCTGACATGTAAGAACAAACGCGGCGACGTATGTAAAATTGTTGGCAAATATTGAGTTTGCAACATACTCGCCGAAAGGACAAAAGGGATATGTTTACCAACATTTACGTGCAGTCTGCGGAAGCTATAGCAGTGCACCTTTGCAGTTGGTGGGGCAGTCCAAATGAAGTGCACAGATGTTGAGTAAATATGAGGCAGCATTAATTTCAGGCATAATATTTTTGGCACTTTTTAGCAGAGATTTATGAAATGAAATTTAGCTTAGCGCTTAAGCAGCCGGAAGCGTTTTTCGAAACATTTTTATGAAATGTTCATATGATTTATTTTCTGACACCCTTTTTTTGGCGCCTTTTTAAACAGCAGTAGTCCCGAATATGCTTTTTAAAACTAGACCTTACATTTTCAGGTTCAACCTCTAGCATATATCACCCTTTAAGGTCGCCATCTTGCTTTCACCTACAATCATTTACAAAGTGTGTACCAATTTTTTTATTAAGCTCATAATTCATTTTACACACATTGTCGTTAGAAACAATTTCTTGCTCATAAACATTAAATCCTCTACAAGAAAAAGCTTCCGCTCCATGCTCCCTTTCCAAGTACCTTTCGCCGCAGCCCTCACAGTAGCCATGAAATTACACTCACAAATAACCATATTTAAAGCGATAAAAGGTCACAACTTGCCCAAAACGGAACAGCAACTTATTGAATGTCTTAAGTTTTCTTTTTATGACAACGTTTAGAATGGGGTTTGGTTTTTCCTTTCTTTTACTTGAAATTTTTGTGCTGCTTCTTGTTGTGCTTTTCAGCTTTCCCTCTGGGCTGTGCCTGCTACACTTCTGCCGCATTTAACTTGCTCTATTGACATTTGATCTTTATGTTCTTATGTGTTGTTTCTATAAGAATCTCTGAGCGTTTGCTTGCTCCCCATTCTGTTTGTTCAAAGGCATCTTTTTATGACTCAAGTGTGTTTGCCTTTTGGCTTTTTATGCTTAAACAATAAAAAAATCAGACTTTCTTTGCTTCCCAGCTCTCGGGCGGCATGCTTTAAGTACAAGCGAGTATATCCTTTTTGGCATAAATATGAGGTCATCTATGCTATTGCAGCGGCAACCAAAATGCTCTAAAAGACTTTGGGTAAACACATGAGAGACACCAAAAATCATTTCATATAATTTGGCAGTGTCTTTGACAAAAGACGCCGCCGCTGTTTGCTGTGGTTGAAAAGCGTTTGGGCTTTTGCAAAGAATTTTCGTATATTTGTACTATTTGTTTGCTTTATGGCTTAAAGGAAGAAGAAGCACATACATTATATATGTTTCTTTGGCAACAAAATAAAAGGAAAGAGGCAAGATCGATAACCTTTCGATACTAAATAAAATGATTTGTAAGCAAGCGAGGACAAATGAAGTCAAATTTTATATTAAAATTCATTCGCGGTTTCAAAAATCGCGCTCGATAATATATTGAGGGAATATTTGAATCAGATTTGCTACTTCATAAACACCGAAGGTGAATAAAATTTTAAGTGAATTTTTAGCTAACAAATCTAAAAAAGAATCATCAATTTAATAAAGTGAATCGGTAAGCAGCATTAATATTTAATTAATTTCCTGAAATCGCAATATGTTTTCCATTGATTTCTGTCTGAGTTTGTGAAGAGCAGCTCCATTTTGGTGAGTCTGGAAAATCACAATTTAAAAATGTTACGAATACGCCAGAGTGGGGCTGTAAATTTGTATACTCTGTTGTACTACAATATATTAACTAAAAAAGGCATTTCCACAATCACTACGCCATCCCAGTCCTCATTTGCCGTTCATCTAATACCCTGGACTTCTGCAATCTTGCCAGTGACCACAATTACGGCTGCCATAAAAACCCTCTTCAGATACGTGCGCATTCGCTGAAGTCTATGGCAAAAGGACACGAATATTAACTTGTGTCTTAATTAAAGTTAAGCCTGCTGCTGCCGCAAAGATGTACAAAACCAACAGCCAAAGACACGGAACAATGATAATGACAATGAAAATGTAACAATTATGAATTTAACAAGAAATTATAAGCAGAGAAAAGCAGTAATGGCTACGAAGGCGATTGCTACTACCAAATTTCGTTTCCGACGGAAGCTTAGGTTTTGCCAGCTGGAATTTCAGAAATATGCAAAAGTGTGCTTAATTAGATTTTTATTGTTAATGTTGTTATGCAAATTGTACAAATTCAGCAAAACAGCAAATTAACATTAATTTTCGAAACAAAACCCAAATTAGTCATTTTACTTTACGTGTGTAAATAATTAATGAGTCTAATTTGTAAAAGACAAGACGTTTTATAAGCGAGGGGAAAGGATTGGCTGAGAGAAAGGTGTGTTTATATTGCAATTTTAGAATTTATTTTCGAATTATGCCAGCAGCTCGCCGAGATTACGAAGCCAGTTGAGATTTACCAAAGTAGAACGTGTTGCGGTTGGAAGCACAAGAACAAGAATAAGGCTGACAGCCAGAAATTGAGAAATTGAACTGTTGGCGAGCAGAAGTGAGGAGTAGTAGCTCTTAAATGCTTAGAAGATGATTGCGGTTTTCAAGCATAAAGCCATCTGGCATGAGACATCTCAATAAACTTGAGCATGCTGGCACGGGACGAAGAGAAGGCAAGTTAACAAACATTCGAGGCAGCAGTCCGGTCCCAACATATGCCAGGCAACTTGTAAATTATTCATAATGCAAAGTGTTTGTCCTTTTTAAGGCAGCACAAGACGCATGTCCCTCATATGTGGCTTCTTCCTACTTCAGCGAAAGAGACGCTGATACAACGAGTGATAGCAGAGTGCCAGAGCACATGCCCTCAACTCCGGCTGCTCAACTTGCCTGCTTGTTGTCCCGCCCACAGCATGCATAAACTAATTACCTTACCTCCCTGCAAACATCAGCATCTATGTAAGTCTCAAGTTTGTGTTCTTGCCTCGCTGCCACGTCTGCCCCATATGTTATCCTAATAGTTTCATAAGCTCCATTTAAGATTCGCTGACACATGTTTTATGAAGTCAAGTGGCAATTGCCATTTAGTGTGTCCTTTTGCTAAGGCAGACTGGCAACCAGCAGCGCAGCAG
Organism: Neria commutata; assembly: GCA_963457695.1. Lineage (NCBI taxonomy): Eukaryota > Metazoa > Arthropoda > Insecta > Diptera > Micropezidae > Neria > Neria commutata. The sequence goes on along the minus strand of OY735245.1, from coordinate 56,732,050 downwards.
CAGCTGAAATTAAACGCTTCGCATATTTTAAATCAAAGCAGCTACTTCGTGCACATTTCAGCTATTATTATTAGTTTGCTTTTATGTGACATGAGCATAGCAAAAACTAAATATTTACGTTGACATAAACTGATAACATGGAATATGGAGAGTGTTTTCGCATTTGCGATGTCTTCATAGAGAGATAGTGCCATTTTTAGTCGGGTGGAGAAGGTAGCTGGAGCAGCGCACATGTGAGAAATTAATTGACACATTTATGAGGGTCCACGGGTCGTTGGCAGAGGCCCATGAATATTTAACATGTATGTATGTATGTATGTATGTATGTATGTATGTATGTATGTATGTATGTATGTATGTAGATAGTAAGATAGGCAGCTTGTTTGAATAGTTCTAAAGTGAAAGTCTGTGAAGGATATACAATTTTAGGCAACGCTGGGAAATTAAAGTGTGGTGGTGCTTTCAGTTCACATTTTACAACTCTATATCATTTCCAGATTAATTTTATAAACAGTTGGATTGATACTTTGATTTTAGTTTGGTCAAATTTAGTTCAGATTAGTCAAATTGATTTTCGATTGTTCAAATTGATTTTACAAATGTTCTATTTGATTTTGGATAAAGCAAATTTGTTAAATTAGTGTCAGAAACAATCAAATTGATTTCAAAAACGATTAACAATTCAGAAGAGCAAAATATGAATTCGAAAGCTTTTGTATAATTTTAATAAAAGAGCATAAACAACAGTTTCTTAAATCTTTTCGATTTCTTTCTTTTAAAGCTATAAAATTTGCTCGACGCATTGAAAAAAATTTAAAAAATTTCGTTTTTTTGTAGTTGCTCTAAGCATAGGTAGAAATTTGTACTTCCAATCAATGAGAATTGTGTCCGTCTGCACTTTCCGAGCAACATGATCAAACATTTTCATTTGTAGGCAAGTTAAATTTGTAGAAGTCAAACAAAAGCGCACTTTCAATTAATATCAAATCAGGCATTAAAATTGAATTAGCTGCAAATGCCAGCGCAGCACAATGCCGCATATCTTACGGCCGCCAGTGAAGTTTGCCAATTACACAATATGCTGCCACCTCAGCGCCGCCAGAGACGTCTGCTTGTTGTCTTGTGCAAATAACTCAAAGATTGTTTAACAATTTTGCCGCTAATTTTGAATTTTGGCCAAAGGGTTCCGTGCAAAACATTTTGGCAACGACACAAGCCAAGTGAGGAAGGAGCTGGTGTATGGCAAGGTGGTAAACAAAGGCCTCAATTATAAGAAAACTAACTTCTTGGCGGCAACTTATGTTTGCGCCACAAAAGAATACAACATTTCAAAACATTTTGCAAATTAAAGTCAGCCATCAGCTTCCCCCACCCGCTCCTCAATGAAGTATGATGCCTCGTTTAGAATTTCAGCAGTTGGAAGTTATATGCTGACTTTTGTGGGTGCGCTCGTCGCCAAATAGCGGCGGCGCGTCTGTAAATTATGCAATTTTCAAATTCTCAACATACATTTTGAAATCTATGACGCTATACGCTCACACCCTGCCACGCTCTTGCCGTCAGCCAGTCAACCCGACAGTTCCCAAAGACAAAAGGATTGCCTAGTTTATGCGCCAGGCTGCAGGCATTTAACCTACGCCACTATAATTCAGCGTCTGTGGCGTTTAAACGCGGCAATACAAGCGTGCGCGCGCGAGCAAGGTTAAAATCGTGGGCGGCGATAAGAAAACATGATTTTATGACATCGTTATTACCAGGAGCGCCATTTATATACGTGCAGAATGGTTGATGGAACTAGGAGGATGAAGGGCAAGGACAGAGGCACCAGCAACATAAACGGCACGATTTGGGTATTATATGACGGTGGAACTTGAAGTTATGAATAATTAAATATTTGACTTGGTTCGGCTTTTGTTCAGATAAATGCGTATGCATTATTCTAGCATGATTCGCCAGAAATCATCACCTTTTCATATATTTTATAAAAGAGAAAGCATTTCAATATATGTAATCCTTTATCCTATATAAGAGCAATTTTCAATATGTAGACATTCATTCGGATGCTTCGTTCTAAAGAATATGCAGTCTACTAGATCGAACTATGTAGATCTTGGTTTTTCACATAGTTCAATCATTCATCGTTCACTCAATCAATATGTAAAATTACAACACCAATCTTTAAAGCAGTTACGAGTTTCGAAGTGGTTCTCAAAAAGTATGGACTGAACTCGACTAAAATAAGATTAGTTGCAATAGTAGCTATTAACAGTAATTTTTTTAGGCTTTTCATGAACATGCCGATGTAATCGCGAAAAATCTGTTTTGCATGTTCAAGTTTAATCCACTCCAACTTCCAGCGCTCACTGCTACTTATCTAATGAATTAAGCGCCAACTTGAGTGACATTTGCGCAACAAGCGAACGCACCTAGCTTAGCCTCATCTCATCTACCCCAAAAGACGTGTCTTAACTAATTTACGCTGCTTTTGATTTGCGCTTGGGGGGAAAACGTTTGAAGCTCAGGGCAATCAACGCTTTTGTTTTCTGCGTTCCTTTTTTTAGTTCTTACCCCAAAGCGCCATGGCAATTATTTGTTTGAAAAGGAAAATCGCTATTGTTTTGGCGCGTAGTAGCAATGGCTGTTAACTGTTAACGCTAATGGAAATAATTGCGGTTGCCGCTTTGAGGTCGCCGGCAAAACACTTCATGTGGAAATTATGTGGCGGTAGAATTATGTGCTGGAAATTAATGGAAAATTAATTAACTGCAGATATATAAAAATGGGTAGAAAGTGGGAGTAAATGGCTAATAAGAGCAATATTTTATATTGAAGAATTTTTTTAAATATAATTTTAAAAAATATAGTTGGAGATGCGGGGCATCGATCCCCGTACCTCTCACATGCTAAGCGAGCGCTCTACCATCTGAGCTACATCCCCAGTTGTCGCTTCTCTGTCAAATACGTATTTTATACCTTTTCCTTTTACAATCTACCTTTTTATACCCTACACCTATGGTAATAGGGTATAATAACTTTGTGCCAAAATTGTAACGCATTAAAGGAGCTTTCCTAGGTATAGACATAAGTATATAGAAATGATCAGAAACACTTTCTCTTTTCATTTCCGGTTGTCCGTCTGTCTGTCCGTCTGTCCGTCTGTCCGTCTGCGTGTATGCAAAAAAAAGAAAGAAGGAGTTGTCCGATTTGGACCAAATTTGGTACACAGTTACAGTGAACCTCGGGTTAGGTAAAGTGTTAAAATTAGTCAAATCGGTTAAAGGACACGCCCACAATGGGCCTGTAAGTCCCACTACCTCGGGTTTTTTTCGGTAAAATGGCTATAATTTGTGTAATTACTCATGGAAAAGATTAATACTTGGTATTCAAGTTAAGAGGTAGGTCTTCTATATCTCAGGAAAAAATGGGCGTGATCCGCCCACTATATAGCCGGCAAAATTTTTTCGGTAAAATGGTTACCAATTGACTAGTTACGAATATAAATGAATGAAATTCGGTTCCCAAGTTGATATATAGGTCTTAGATGCCATACAAGAAAATGGGCGTGGTCCGCCCACTATATAGGCGATAAACAAAAAATCTTCTTAACTTCCATAATATATACACCAGAGAGTCTAGATTTGGTTACTTCGTTCCTGGTAGGAATATCTTTTAATTCTCCAGAAATGGGCGTGGTCCGCCCACCATGGGGGCAGTAAAATAAATATGCCGATAACATCTGTTGTACACTCGCCAGAGCATCAATATTTGGCATGTATAGTCCTATTAGGTATATCTTGTAGTCTGCCAAAAATGGGCGTGGTCCGCCCACTATGTAGGTTGTAAATCAAATGCACCCACAATTTCAGTGAATTATCACCCCACTTGGGAACATGGTGTAGGGTATTACTCTGTCGGTGAAACCCGACTGATACTTCCTTACTTGTTTTTATTTCTGTAAATGGCTAATAAAAGCAACTAGTAATAACTCCCGATTATCGGGTGTGCCCTATGACATAGCTAAATTAAATTTAAAAAAAATGTACTTAATATTGTTGCCAAAGTTTTCCAAATCTATTCAGCAGGCTTTATCTCGAAAGGAAATAAATCAATACAAAACTTTCGAAATTAAAAACTCTAATATGTATTTTAAAACATTTTCAAACAATCTTCGAGAACTTATGCCTGAAAATTCATGGTGAAACTTTCAAAATGGTGTATCATTCAATATTGTGCAATTTTTAAACCGTCTAGAAAAGCCCATTCTTAGAATAATAGCATGTCTGTCAAATAATAGACCTAGAAATCTTTAAAATGATATATAATTTATTATGCAACTCTCTCTAGATTGTCTGAACTAAGCGCCGGTCTTCAAATAAATAATAGATGTAGCATTCTTTAATGTTTGTAATAAATGCAGTGCAAGCACAACTGTGTCTCTTCAGCGATTAGTGGGAAAGGAGAGTGTGTGATTTTTCTATTCCCGCTAGCACGCAGATTTTTATGTTCAATGCAATAATGCATTGGTCAATAGGAAATATGGGCATCCTTTAAACGCAATTATTTTGGAAATTACTTAACCAATCGTTGATCTGATATTTTTGTGCAAATGTACTCATCGAAATCTTTAAAATGATATATAATTTATCATGCAACTATCTCTAGATCGTCTGAACCAAGCGCCGGTCTTCAAATAAATAATAGATATTTTATATGAAAACGAGTATAAAAAGAATTAAAAAAATATAATTTTCAAAAATGTAGTTGGAGATGCGGGGCATCGATCCCCGTACCTCTCACATGCTAAGCGAGCGCTCTACCATCTGAGCTACATCCCCAGTTGTAGTCTTTCTGTCAAATACGTGTTTTCTACCTTTTCCTTCCATAATCTACCTTTTCTTTTATTTCTTTAAACTATTTTGTTTGCAATTAAGAAGTAATAAAACTCTGACCTTCAAAGAATGTATCTGCCAAAATGAAAGATAAGCATTGCATGGTTGTGGAATTTCTGCATTCTCTTCGTTGGCCCCTGGAAAATTGTTATTTCGCACACGTTCCGTTATGCGGCTCAATGGTCTAGGGGTATGATTCTCGCTTTGGGTGCGAGAGGTCCCGGGTTCAAATCCCGGTTGAGCCCGATCAATTTTTTTTTTGTTTCTTAAAAACGTTACAGTTCAAAGTCGAAATAAATATTTGCGTGATGCAAATGATTCAAAGCCCTTCGAGTTATTTTACGCATTCTACACCACTTCCCCTCTTTTTCATCGCGCTCATTTTTTCTCCACAATAAGGTAAGGAAAGCAGAAGATGGTAGCGCTGGTCCTGCCGTCCTGCCTCACCCAGCACGCAATTAATTTACGCAATTGTGTTGTTGCCTGCTTCTCGCATTCTATTTATTTATGCCGTTTTATCATAATTTTAAACTGTCAATATTTGCCATTTCACGGCACGTTTATTCTGTTGAAAGGAATATCAAGGGAATTCAATTCGTAATTCTAGCAACTTTATTGTCTTTTCTGCTTCTGCTTTGTACACTACATTGTTTTATTGCTTTGTTTTGTCGCACTTTTCCGCCCCATTTTAAACGCCAACTTCTGCGCTTTGTGGTCCAATAAGTGCCCCCAGTGCCCCCCCACATGAGAGAGAAGAAGTCATTGCGCCATTTTCGTTTGTTTAGTGTGTGTGTGTAGCTGCCACCTTTGTGCCAACCTGCTGATGCATATAATTATGGAAATTTAAAATTTTGCATTTGCTGCCACCCGCCGCCACCTGCCGCCACCCACTCCCGCACTCTGCTACTGGAGCTATCCATCAAGTTAGCATTTGCACAAATCTCTGCCTATCGCTCAAACTCCACAGCGTGTGCGCCCGCCAAAAAGTAAATAAAAATCTGCAATTTCAAGAAGGAAAAAAGTCCAAAACAAAACCAAATAAAGTAAATGAAGAAAATTTTTACAATTGGCTAAGCATCGTCGTTAGTTTTCGTCGCTCCTTCTTTCTATGTTTATGGTTTGGGCTGTCTTGTCTTCTTTTTATATTGTGTCTTACAATTTGTTGTATTTTCTGTCTTAATAAATTTTTATTTTTTTAGAAATCTTTCAAAAAATATATCAAGTAAAATGTTGTAGTATATCATTTACAATCTCCTATATAAAATCGCTGATTAAATTAAAACTAACTAGAATTTATTTGCTGATGCAGCATTACGTTTTGCCAGCACAGTTCGAGAGCCACTGCATTTCACCACTTACCGAGCCGGTGTCAAATGAAACGTCAAAACAAAACAGCTGTTCCTTTCGTAGCCCTCGAAACAGCGATAAGAATTTGTTTAATGCACTAAAAATAAGTTAAAATACGCAATAAAAGTTAAAGTGAATAGTGAAAGTGCCGTTATAATGTAAGAATATACCACATTTAACGAAAATACACTCAAGAACTTTTGCGGTCTCGGGAATGGAATGCTGCCTTCTGTGCCTTCTGCCTTTCAACAGTGCAAATTTTGAGCAAGTTAATTAGATTGTTATAAATATGTATATGCCAGCGAGCGTATAGTTTTTATAAACAAGTCTAGTGTTTTTTAAAATGGAAACAAAAACACCGCCAACAGTGTGCAATAAGAAAACGGTGGCAAACACGAAAGTGGGCAGTGGCAATGATGGCGCTGGTATCAGCTTGAATGGTGGTGCCGTCGCTGCAGCTAAGGAAAGCAAGGGAGGCAACTCAAATGCCGGCACAGCTCTTGCTTCTCATCGGAATGAAACTGGCGGTGGACCATCATCAGGCAAAAAGAATTCAGAGTAAGTAAATTACTGTGGGCAGCTTTGTATACAATTTATTATATTTCCTACTGAAACTTGGTATTAATTTTCTGTTAATCGTAGTGGTTGTGTTTCGATAAATGAGGTCTGTGTAGTCGAATCAAGGAGACACGGGTCTAAGTTTATTGAAATATTTGAGCTATAGCAGCCGGCCGGAGTCGGAAATGTCTAAGTTTGACTCCAGACGTCGAAAAAAATGTCCAAGTCCTTCAAGAAAGTGAATGTCAGCTGTAGTTTCCACACTTAATTGGCCAGATCCACCCGTCACAGGGTTACGACCTGCGTAGACTTATCTCCAGGCGGATCTGCTGCGTGCTTTTGTCCAATTTGAGCTACAAGGATTGGTCAGTACATGCTGCCCTTTTATTGTAGCAGTATAGTGTAGTTGAGGATGCAATCTTAAAACTTGTACGATACTGTAAATTTCTTCCCCATATTTCGCTCTGTTCTTCATTGCCACTAAATACTCAAACATAATTTTTTATATTATTGTATAAAGTCAAATAATGAAATTCTAAACTCTATATTCCTACCTTTACACGTTTTATGCGCGCGTATTATATTTTTATAAAAAAGCTTGCCCTGTTCAAATTTAAAAAATATTTTCAACTTATGTTATAGGGCGTCAGCACGTATGCCACTTCTGCTGCCTACTTAAATGCTTGAATGCGTGCAAAATCTTATGATAATGAGACGCTATCAACACCAAGTCCTCACACCTCCTACACCCTCTTGCACGCACCCTACACGCTGACAGTAAACGCAGCACTAATTTTATGGCGTACCCAGTCGCAACAAAAACAACGACGGTAGCAAAAACGACTAGAGGAAACAATATATGCGTTATGAGCACTGCTTTCCACTCACGGTCTATTTTCTCACTCCGCAGGATACCACATCATATTATGCACTAAATGTGAGGTTGCCTTTTTTGTGCTGTCCCGGCTGGCTGCTGCTGCTTCACGCGTGCTAAAATAGCTTACCTCAACAATTTTTTTTAAATGGCTGTCGAGATTTTTTCACTTTATTCTTTTCTTTTGCTTTTGCCATTTTATAACATATGAAATATTGCCAAAATATTTGCTTTTATGCTCCCTTAAAAAGCAGTGGGAGTGTCCTGAATGCGGTCCTTGGCCGTTCGGCTGCCAGAATCGAAATCGATGAATTTCTGCTGGCGTTGTTTGTTGTTGCAGCAGATGTTACTAAAAAATGTATATGAAATGGCAAAAACGTGTCGATTTGCTTCTAGCCAAATGATTTGTACAAGTCAAAATAACGATATTAACTGTGAACTTTACAAATATGTTTCTTCCATATGCCATATGCTACGAGTATACAAATTTGGTTATAAGTATTCAAATGTTAAGGCGGTGGATTAAAAATCCGCTCGAAAAAATGCAATGAACAAACTCTTTTATCACTTTGTTTCAACGACTTCATCATGTTTCTGTCATCATCATTGCCTTAGGCATGGTTTCCGTTTCCTCATATTTACTGTTCTCTTCATCAGACCGAGCGCCCAGTTCAGTTCGATTAAGACAAACCGCAATTAGAAAAAAAATCCATTTTGCACACAGGCAAAAAACGGCCAGCATAATTGATAACAAGAAAACACCCCGAGTCCATAATAGTTTTGTTTGTTCATACCATACCATCCCATGGCATGCATCTTCTCCATATCCGTTCGCCTGCCTAGCCTACAGCCTAGCGATGCCATTAGTGGCCGGATGAGTATGTCTACTCAATTTTCCAGCAACAAATGAGTCTACAAGGCTGGTGCTACTGCTGCCGTTGCTTGCTTGGCTGCTTGCCTACCGTCAAACAAAAGCTTACCTACAATGTCTGGAGGAAATTCGTTGGCTACCAGTACAAGAAAACTGACAACAACTTTTTTTTTCTGGCCCCAATCCCAAATATACTGCCGAAACATGTCCACAATTGATTGGAATTTACAGGAATTTTTCATCGACACATTGACGTCATCGGCTCAAAACCCGCAACTGTTATCCTTGATGCTTGTACAGTATGCTCCAAAATTGAGTGCATAAAAGCTTGCAATTATATTTTTTATTTTGTTTGAATTTACACAATTTGTCATCAATGTCTGTCAATTTTAGGACCGAAATATCCAAAGGAGGACTTATTGTAAATATCTGCGCTTTCAAAAAACCTCAAAAAACTTGCAGCCAACCACTTTTAACGGCAGCTCGAAAAACATGCACTTTAGAGAATCTTGTTTTTCATTTTTTGGTTAACATTTCAAGAATTCGTTTTAATTATAATTTACGAGAAAAAAAAAATTAATTGCATGTTTTAAGTAATCAATTTTGCGCAATACTGTACGTAGACATATTTCACTGCATTCTCTTACATGCCTGCGCTCTATGCTTTTCGTACAAGTTTGCATAGCCAGCAGCTTGTTTGGACTCCTGTGTGCAGAGATGTCCTTTGACCAGCAACGTTTAAGAGCTGTGCTTGTGCTTATGGTGCCTCTCCACTCATACGATATGTTGCTTTCATATGATCCGTTGTTATTTTTGCTGTGCACCTTCCATCCATGCTTTTTTTTGCATTATCCAGGACCTGTGTATTTTATTAGCAAGTTGTGTCGAAAAATTTGTACATGTGGTTTGCTCAAATTCAATTTACACATTCTCTTTTTCCACCCTTACTTACCAATTGAAGTACACCCATACACACAATTTTCCACCCACGTGACTCCTTCAACTTTTTGTAGATAATTGCTATTTTCGATCGCGTGATTTGTTGCAGAGAAGCGAATTTTTCACTTGTTAAAAACTTGTTTTTTGCTGACTGAAATTTAACTCCGTAGAGAGCGTTTTATTTGTGTGTGTGGTGTTACAAGCAAATTGTCGAGATTCCTAGCTGCCAAAACTCTTACAGAAGGTATTAGCGTAATTAATTTTACGCTCACAAAAAATTAACTGCGCCGCATGGCACTCAAAAAAAGGTCAACCTCACTCAATTTGTGCGCTGAATTTAATAATCAACAAATTCACATGGAATATGGCAGGAATTAAACTGACCAGTGCACAATGGGTCAAATGATCACTTTTCCTGTGCGAAATTCAAATTTTACAAATGCCGTTAAAATTTTTTTTTTGCTATCATCATGTTAGAAATACTCCAAACCATCGAAACCTGTATTTGGTTTTGGTTAAATATAGAGTACCCTTTTACCATACTGCGTCAGTGTCTTTATCGACAATTTATTGAAAAAATATTTACTGAGTCAGTATTGATTGTACAGTTTTAAGTGCGAATTGTGAAAATTGTGCGAATTATTTAAAGAATGTTTGAAATGGGAAACCAAGAAATAAGTAAGTAAGTATGTATTAACGTTTTAATTCAAAATATATACAAATTTGTGTGTTGTACTTGAAATAAAGCTAGTTTTTTAATTTAACCTAAAAACTATTGCAGTTGATTTAAAATTTAAACTTTATGCAAGCTTTTAAAATTTTGGCCACATTGGCCAACCTAAAGTAAAATGATATGAATAACTTGAGGTATTGTTAGTCCATTTCATTTTATTTCATGTTGCGCTTTTTTGCGTTTTGGGAGTAATACCACTTTTTCTAGGTTACTATGCTATACAAAAAATCAAGTTATTTGTTATTTATTTATTAAATTTGGCTCTAGGAAAGCGCAAAGGAGGAAAGTAGGGGGCTGTTATTAATCCTGCCGTCGAAAATACAGCTGTTTCTAAAATTTTCGATAGTTAGAAGAAAATTTTAAAAGAAAAATAATTGGCATGAAAGGGTTAATTTTTTTTGGTTTAATTTGGTGGTATTATACTTTCTTTTGCCTTTGCTACAATTTTGGCTTCAAATAATACATTAGTTTAGCTGTTATTAATTTCGCACAGGAAAAGTGATCATTTGACCCAATGTGCAGTGGAGAGATAAACTTTTTTGCTTTTCGTTTTTTTTTCATCTGCTTTATATTACACTTTTTTTAATTTCTCGAATAACTACATATGTCGAAAATCTTATGTACAAGCCCCATTACATAAGTTTATATGTATATAAAATTAGTTTATAAATAATCAAATATTATATTAACAGAATTTAATTATCAACAAATTTGCTTCTTTCTTATATTCTAATATTTAAATTTTCCTAAAATTTCATTTTGAGTGCCCCGAATAATTTTTCAACTGTTCACTCGAAGTCCGAACCCAACAATTTTTAAACTGCTCACTCAAAAACAAATTTTGCTTATTATTACCTCATTTATTATGTTTTGCCCGCCTGCAGGCCGACCTTCTGCAGCTTTCTCTGGCAGCTTTTGTTAATGTATCAAGGAAAAATTATGCTGTTCCAATCCACGCTTCAGCCCAACACCTTTAAAACCAACTTTGCTGTCCATTCGAGCGCTTATAGCTATGCTCCTTCTTCTTCAAGAGACTTTCACTGAAAAACCTACAAGAGCCCCCCACAACAAAGAACCAGCAAAGTGTGCATCGAAATTAACACATAAATATCCAGCTTTGGCTACTCACTTTTCCCTCTGCCCGCCATAGGGGCGCCCTTGCCTTAGACACCTTGATAAAGGTGTGTCGGCGGCTGTTTAGATACATTTCGCATTCATTCGCCGCTCTTAGCTTACGCTCGAGTTGATTTTTTGTTCCTTTCCTAGCTGCCTTTCTTCGCCTTTTTGCCTGCTCTTTCCTGCTGAGCAGTTTCCGTTCGAATGGCTACTGTCAAACTTTTACAATAGATTTTTTAACGCATTTTTTATTGCATTTCGGCCAATTGACATTAATGCTACGTGACGTTGCTTGCTCTTAACTTCTACAAAACCGCAGATATTTCGTGTAACTGATACTGACATATTTATTGTGCTTCAAAGATTTCGATTCAGCTTAGAAGCAGAGGAAATTTCAGAATATTTTCCTTTTAACAAAAATTCTTCAACTCTGCGCATATTTAAAAGACCTCTACAATGGACGTTGTAGCCTGCATAAGGAAGTGGTATATATATCGCCTGATCTTGCCATGGGTCCCGAGCAATTGTTACAACGGACATTGTGCTAGAATGTGTATCGATGCATCTTCATACTCCATGAACTCCATGAACTCCATAGAACCTACTTCCACAAGTCACTTGAGAATAGGCCGATTTGCGTCTGGGATTTAAGTCTTTAGATAGACACAGAAGATCTTACAATTTTCAGTGTTCACTCTTCTAATTTTTATAGAGATTATTATTAATTATTATTATTGGAAAGAATAGTTTTTATTCGGACTGACTTGCCAAAGAGAAATGACAATACTTATTGTCTATTTCTGTTCTGAAACAAAGCAATTTTAAGTGTACAACAACAAATGCTTCTATTTCGAGTAATTAGTCGTTTAGAAATTATTAGAATTCACATTAAAAGTCACTGATGAGGTTTTCTGGCAAAAACCGAAAGAGCTATATGACCTGCCCATGTGAGCAATAATTCTAATTCTTTGTTGTTGTACACTTAAAATTGCTTTGTTTCAGAACAGAAATAGACAATAAGTATTGTCATTTCTCTTTGGCAAGTCAGTCCGAATAAAAACTATTCTTTCTAACATTCAAGCTGCCGAATAAACATAAACTCGTATAATATGATAGGGAGGACACACCCAAATCAGAAAGTAAACATAATGTAAAAACGAAGAAATGTTCTTACAGAAACAAAAACTGATACATTCATTTGCCTCAAGTATGTGCTCCGATGGAGCTCTCAAGTAAGGCAAAAACAATTGCATTAGACAGTGTACAATAACAACAAACACTATGCGTTTGATATAGACAGCAGGTAACTGGGATGTTTGCCAGCGCAGAGTCGTCCAGTCCGATGGTGTGATGGTTAGCGCATTCGCTTACTACGTCATAGGTTCATGGTTCAACTCCTACGTTTCACAGACTTTACCATTAATGCTTCTATTTCGAGTAATTAGTCGTTTAGAAATTATTAGAATTCACATTAAAAGTCACTGATGAGGTTTTCTGGCAAAAACCGAAAGAGCTATATGACCTGCCCATGTGAGCAATAATTCTAATTCTTTGTTGTTGTACACTTAAAATTGCTTTGTTTCAGAACAGAAATAGACAATAAGTATTGTCATTTCTCTTTGGCAAGTCAGTCCGAATAAAAACTATTCTTTCTAACATTCAAGCTGCCGAATAAACATAAACTCGTATAATTATTATTATTGAGATTTCTGCAAATACTTTTCCACTTAATTTATGCCGAATACAAAAACTTTAAAACCATGTTGCCTGCTGCTTTTAGAAAAATAAACCTCAAACCCTAAGCCAGCGAGCTTGTTTAATTTATTTTCCTAACCGCACTCGTAAATTAAAAATAAACACGAATTGTTGTCATACTCCTTCTACCTCAACAACTGCCATTTTGATTACCACATTCAACTGGGATTGTTGCCACTCCACCTCGCGGTGTCGCAAAGAAAATGAAAAATCGCGGATATCCTTTTTTCTTTAATTATGATTCTAAATTAAAATATTCAAAACCAAACGCCACCAAAATGTAACTGCTCTGCGCACAGCCGGAAGAGACCGTTGCAGCTGCCTATGCCCTTTTACGTGCACGGCAAAATCAACTTCCGCTCAAGCATAACAATAAGATGAATTATAAGAATAAGAAAAGAATGCGGAAATAAATAAACGTCGCGACTTTTCTCAATCTAAATATTCTCAACGATATTTGCAAGTTGGAGTCTCGCTCTAGCTGCAATTTACTGTCACTCCATAACTCGCACTACGGCAGCTCATCCTAGAAAAAACCGAATTTCACAAGGAAGACACCATTTTGAATAACAAAATTATCAGCTCCAGCTTCACACAGCCAACTTACACCTTATTTTACTCATGAAAAATAGCGCCTTCGAAAACAAAAGCAAACCAACCGAAGTTATCCCAAAACAAAAAAAGAAGAAAACTTTCCTAAAAAATGCCAAGGAAAATGCAACGCCTGCTTGGAGCAGCTGGAACCCCAGGTTATATCCTCGGCAAATTCATTTGGGACAGCATTATTAACACTCGACTAAATATGCGTTTCTTATGTCAGCAAAAGCAAAAGGCGAAAAACTCGCAAGGAAATCATCGTTGTGACTGGCATGAGAAAAGTCATAAAGTACAGAAAGCCAGTGGTCGTCTGTGCTGGTGATAATATACAAAGTTGGGATGACCTATGATTTGTAGAAAAATGTAAGAATTCAGCACAATGTGCAAAATATTTATATTTGCATGTGTAAATGCAAAGCGGATAGAAAAAATATCAGACAATCGAATTAAAAATACTCCCAATTCTATTTTTGCACGGTTTTAATTTAACACGGTCTTGAAAAATATTTATTCCGTTTTACACGATTTCATTCGATTTGGCACAATTTAAAAAAGCTTTTTGATTGAAATTTTAAAGATAAATATTTAAATTATTTAAAATATAAAGACCTTGTCTACTTAGGCCAATTTTTAGTTTCTTGTCTCAGTTTTTTGCACTAACAAAAAATATCAATCAAAATTAGTAAAGCTATTCAAATACGGTAAGAATTCGTCCACCCTATTCTAGCTTTTATAAAATACATAAGTACAAATCGTGTGAAACCAAAAAAACTGGAAACTCCACATGCATGTAAACCAGCCCGAGGCTATGTAGGATGTATGCCCTAACTAATATTCTAAACTGTAAACCGCAAACATTTTTTTAATCATATGCCGACAGCAGTTTTACAAAGATAATACTCATGTTTTTCACTGAAATATTCAAATATAAAAATATTAAAACTACACAAGCTGACAAAATTTTATGCCACAAGCCGGACTCTACTTTTCTCTAGGTTTTTGACGCGCTAAATTCGACCTCATAATGACTTAAATTTGTTTGAAGGCAGAGAATAGTATTTCGGATTCCATAACGAATTTTCTGAACAAAGTTAACTCATCACAGCTAAAAACCAGATTTTTTCAACTTTTAGGTTAGAATATCTCAAAACCGTGACTTTATGAAGCAATTCTGAGTTGGGATACTCTGCTGCGTCTAAAACCATCGCAAGAGTATAGTCTGGTTTAAAAGGTTGGTTAAATTTTGTCGGCCTATGTTATGATTCCAACGGTATATTTATAGCCTAGTTCCCATCGCCGATGCTTTCAACGTTTACGTATTTCTGCGCGAAACTAGCAAAACAAAAATCCGGTTCCTTCTTCAGCGAAAGTCCAACTCAAATTGACTTGAAGCTGTGCGTCAGCGAAAGCATCCACATCGATGCATGTGTGAGCGCTCCGAAAGACCTGCGCAGTTAATGATCCAAAAGAATTTCATTCATGGCTTCGTCAGCATTGGCGCGCAATTCTTGAAGCTCGAATGTCGAATCTCTCTCTCTCTAATATTTGGCGCGCGCTCTCTCTCATTATCTCTCGTTTGTAGCACGTGCTGCAATTTGATTGCAACAACAACACTACGCTTTGGTTTAATTGGATCAACACCACGTGGTGTACGTACAATACGTATACGTAGTATTTTCGAGGCGCTTTCGTGTACATAAAACGGCGCTCTCACTTACAAGCAGAGACTCTCAGTTGAACGCGCCCCACCCAGCTCTAAATCATTATGCCGTGTTGTTTTGCATTGTTTTGATTTTTTTCTTCTTTTTAGCATTTTTGCAAGGAGGGTTGTTCACTGTGGAAGATGGCAAGTTGCTTGTATACGTGTATATGTGTAGGTGTGTATTTTGATTTTGGTAGTGTGCTGTTTGTTGTTGTTTTGTTGTTACTTTTCAGGCACGGTTAATGTATGTGTATGAGTTTGTGTGCGTGTGCGCCTGTGTATCTGTGCATATCCTTCTTGTCTGCGTGCTGCTGGCTAAGTGGCTGCCTTCATGCGAATCCAGCTCGCTGTCTTCGCTTTGGGAGGTCTGACCAGCACGCGGCATGCTGTGAATTGGCATTTCAGCGCACGACAGCTCCCAAATCGGTTGTTATCAACGCTACAGCGTGTCGCTTGCGGTTCGCGGTGCTGACGGGTGTTTCGCCGTTACGATTATTTTTTTTCGTCTACATGTTGTCCGTTGGGAAAAAATGAAGCTGATTTTTTGCATCCGGCACTTTTGTTTACACGCACTGTTGTTGCGGCGGCCGTTGCTGTTGTCAACGTTATCATCGTGCGATTCCGTTTCCGGTTCCGCATCCTGGAGGCGCATTCCGATAGCATCGCCTTTGACATTCACACCACAACGCGCGAGTTGAGTGGCCTGCCGTACGACGATGTGTGATATTAATACGGAATACGGCATTTTTTCCACCACTTGCGCTGACTGCTTAATGGTTATTTAAGTGGGTGTTAATTTTGTGCGTCTGTGTGTGAGTGGGCGCGTGTTTTCATGCCGCCGCCATTGTGGCAGTTAATCTGGTTTGTTGCAAGCCATAAATAATAAATTTTAGTGATTTAGCCGTAAGTGGTAACAAGTGACTGAAATTAGTTTTCGATTAAGTACGAATTGTGATGATGTGAATTTTCGTTTTTGTGCTGCAATCAAATTGCCCAAACGAATGGACTGATTTTTTAATAGACTGATCTATTGCGTATATTTATTTGGTGTCTGGCTAATTGCAACTAAGTTGCATTGGTGCTTTGAGTTAAGTGTAGAACTGTGATAAGTTTCCGTATGTGGAAAGATTTTTTATGTGCGAAGCAGGAACCTACATATGACGACTTTACCGCTGACACTTTTGAAGAGTTTGACAGGTGAGAAAGAGTTAAGTAAACTATGCAATGCAACTATGATAATATACAGTGGAGGCAAAAATTATAGCAAAATTTATAAGCATTTGTAGCTCTATTACAAATACATACATGAAATAAAATATTCTGGAATTCTTATAGGCTGTATTTTGTGGTGTCTTAAAATAAAAAATCTGACTCAATAAAGTTTCATTAAAATTAAAGCTCATTCCAAAAGTTCTTTACAAAATCCAATTTTTTCTTTCTCTAATATTGAATTCTTCATAAACTTAAAACTTGGTGTATCTAATAAAGTCTTGAAAAAAAGTTTACACAGAAATTGCCACCATTGTGAAGCAAAAGATGACGATTTTGATGGCGTGAATATGCTCAGAAAATCCGTTTAAAATTATCAGCTAAAATGTAAATAAATTTGTAAATATATTTCCCCATATTTTTCACAAAACATACTTTACGAATGCATAAATATATACATATATGTAAGTGTTTCGGATTAGTTTTCTTAGGAGCTCCAAGCATCAGCTCCTGTCAAAAAAACGTATCACTTTGCATGGAGAATATAAAAATTTTTCTAAAAAATATGCCAAATTTGCGACTATTAACTTCGACCAGTATATTCACCTTTTTTAAAAAAACAAGAATATTGCAAACGCACTTATTCACTGACTACTTTGGGAAATGGTATCCCGCAAAACTGTACTATTCTAGCATTTTGAAATCCGGGCATATCAAATGTTAAATATCTGTATTTTTAGGAATTATTGCAGAACAAATTATGCCAAAAATTTCACTTTTCAGCCTCGATTTGAAGCATAATAAGCCCTTTCGTCGGATGTATATGTTTTTCTCCTATAAAATCGTATGGGTAGATTAATCCCAAAAAACTCCTGGTTTCCAGATATTTCTACACGAAATCGCCATAACTGATAAACTTAGATAGCTATGACATACCAACAATAGTTCCTTAGGCCGCAGTGACGAGCAGGCTCGACTCTAATTCCAAATACAAACTTATATATAATGTAACTATTTCGCAGAAATGTATTATTCTTAACGATTTAATATATATCTTGTTATTATTTTATTTAAAACAGATAACATTCCATACTTTTAAGAAATTATAACCATGTTTACTCAAAGCTCGATAATCTCCAGCATTCTCTTCGTTAGTACTTAATTATTTATCTTCAAATGCGAACGTCGAAATCCTCTTATGCACATCTGGCAATTGAAAGTTCATTTTTTTAATTAAATTCGCAACGCTTGGGCAAACTTTTATGATGCTCCTGCTTCCGGCACTCTGTCACTTTGCGCCAATTGCAACTGATAAGTTCCAGCCAACTGCTGGCAGCCGTCATACTAAATTCCAGAATTTGTCAATTCATGGCAAAATTTTCATTTTTCATTATCGAGCATTATGACAGCTTAAGGAAAACAGACGACAGCGTCAAGTGCTCGTGCGAAATGTCGTAGCGGATAAATGAGCGCCAAATTAGGATTGCTATGAAATAGGTGAAAAGGAAATGAAAAATGTGCCTTGTCTCTTTTTTAGCAAGTGATGGCATCATTATTAAAATTTTTGTAATTTTTTCTGTATTTAGAAGTTCAAGAAAATTGAGTGCCAAAAAATTGCTCCATTTGGTTGAAGTGCACAGCCACCACCCTGTTGATGCTGCAGCCTTAATCAAGTGCTCCAACATGCTGCTTCACCTCAACGCCGTCAATACCGTCAGTCGGCGCTACGCAATAAAGCGGATTAATGCCCGGAAAAATATACTCTTGCTTGTATGAAAATTTTCTGTGCATTATTTTAAAAGTTTGCTGCTTCTCAGTCTTCTCTGGCATTGTTGGGGACACAATTGCTGCCATTGCCTCCCTTACTCTGCGGCGCAAGGCGAAAAGACTTAAAAGTAATTTTACGTCTGACTAAACATTAATGTGCCAATATTTTATTGTTTGTTTGGAAAACAAACGGCAGGCAAAGAATTCGGCAATTGCGTCTTGATTATGGTGGTGGTCCATGCATACTCACATACATATGTACGGCAGCAGCTTTTGCTCCCCAGATATACTGAGCAGCGGCAAGTTTTAAAAGTGTAAGTAAGCAAGAAATTGCTGCTATGAGTTTAAGAGTATTTAACATAGCCAAATCTTTGGTATTTGTCATGCTTGGTCTACGTTCCTTATACTAGACAAAGTTTGACATGGAAATTGGTATGTCACCGTATTCAACACGGAAATCGGCAAAATAGTGACGGGCTCAACCGGGATTTGAACCCGGGACCTCTCGCACCCAAAGCGAGAATCATACCCCTAGACCATTGAGCCGCATAACGAATGATCAAAACAAGTGGTCTTTTATATTGCATATATTAAAAGCACATTAATGCAACGCGCTGGTAAAGGTTGGCTCAAAATGAAATCAAGCATAGCTTGCATATTAATTGGTAACAGAAACCGGCTGAAGTGGCTCGAAGCTTACCTTTCACTTTTCGGCTGCAATGGCTTCGATTGAGCAGTGAGCTTATTTTGTTGGTCAATAGAGCGAAATAGTGGCTAGTGTCCACATTATTACATGGGGATGTAGCTCAGATGGTAGAGCGCTCGCTTAGCATGTGAGAGGTACGGGGATCGATGCCCCGCATCTCCAATACTACTATTTTGTTGGCAAAGTTTGAAGCATTGTTTTAAATTGTCAGTTTCAAATTTTTAAATCGATTTGATTTCAAGTCTTCTGCACTTCCACACTGCTCAAGCAACCCAACCCCACATTTTTGCAACTTTTCCAGCATCAGCAAATGTGCAAATTACATTTGCTCACTTCACTTTATGTGGCCAAGACGACAATGGCGTTGACTAATGCTATTCTGCAGTGGCAGCAAAAGCACATGCAAAATTCCGCAGACGACAGTATTTTTGCCACTTTCAACGACGAAAAATCAACTTTTATATCCTTTAGATGTGATGAATATTCAAATATTGGCTGCTAAGCATAGGCTGAAGACTAAAACAAGCACACGCAACTGAGTTGCCAAGTTTAGAGGAGAAAAAGATTATAAATGTTGCTCAAAAATCTCAAGGCTTAAAGTACTATATAGCTATTAAGCTTTACTTAATATTTCTATGAAAGCAAGCCTTTTTGTTTGCTGCATAAATTTAGTTTAGAAAATACATTGGCCAACTTTGTAGTAGTCGAATAAATTTTTGTCGTTTGAATGTAAGATGTATTTAACTATCAGCTAGAATCTAAAGCGTGCGTCTTCATTGAACAAATTTATCAATTATACAAATTTTTTACGAAGACAACAATTTTCAGTTTTAATGTTTAGGCTGTCTTTTCACCTGCACCGTCCTTTTTCTTGCATTTGAAATTTCTTACGAGTATGTATGTTAACTTTTCGGATTAAACCAAAACTGAGCCCATTCATTCAATGACTCTTTTTCTGGATGCGTCCCTGCATAAGGCCTTTGGCATTTTTGAACGTTTTTAGATTAACTTCATCTTCGTTTTAAGATTAACTTAATCATAAGCTATTTCAAAGATTATTGAGATGGCAACTCTGGTTTTGCCTATGACGCGGCGACTGCAGCTATCATTATTCACATACTCGCAACTTCGTCGCATTCTCATTTCATTAGCACACATACACTTGCTATAAAACAGCTTCCGCCGTGAAATCAACCCGCGTAATTTGATTTGCCCTCCTGTCGCCGAGACTCCCTCCCTCTTCCCTCTATAGCCTACGCTGATAAATCAGCACAATATGCCAATGTTTGTTTACTTGCTTTTTCATTTTCAACTTGCCTGTTAAGCAATTAAACAGCAAAAAATATCCGCCCTCAGCGCCTGAAGGTATGCAAGCAAGCTCGCTTGGGCTGCAGGAAGGAAGTACGTTCAAGTGAGTTACACATGCTCATGCATGGCGTCATTGTCGACTAGAGTCGGCACTTTGTTGGGGTATAATGATACATGACGTGCTATTTATGACGACAGCTTTTGTTTTAATTTTTAAGCGAAAACATTAGAGACGTTTTGTGCACAAACGAACAAACAAACTTCCGAACTTCGCCGGTGAAGCCGGCAGCCCCCAGCCACCTTCTGAAGGCAGCGCGTAGAAACGCCCTTAGAGAATTCTGCCACAAACAACAGCAACAGCAAAACAACAACAATGAAATGAAAATAATAAAACTACCACATCCTCTGCATGCGACTGTGTGTATGTGTGTGTGTGTGTGTGTGTCTGTGGTACGAGCACTTTATTGCCGAGCAAACAAGGCACCCACACCGGGAGCCATCTACACTGAGTCGTCTTCCTTGGCAATCTACAGCTTCCGTGGCAGTTACCTTCCTCATATCGACAGTTGTTTCCCACATAAAATTTGTTTTTCGGTTTGTTAGGAAAAACAACAAATGTTGCAGTCTCGCAATTGTTTCAAATGGTTTCAGTGATACGAGGCAACTTGAGCTGAGCTGTGGGCAGGGAGTAAGGACTACAGAAGAGCGGCAGAAATCTAAATTAATGCGTGATATGTTGGAATTCCACGACTTACCCACGTTTTACAACGAGAAATTTCTAATTAAAAAGTATTTACCATTGATTTTTCGTCGTCAAGACACTACCACACGCTCATTTACTATAGATCCCGTTCAACAAATGCACAAACACACTTTCAAACTGCGAGTAGTGCAGAACTTTTTTGACGACAACACTTGGGAAAATTTATGGCTTTTTATGCTTTTAATTGTTTTAAGTGTTTTGCGTTGTTTTTGTTATTTTAGCAGCTCCAACTCATACCCAAGTGGAAAAGGAGTAAAACGTTGTAATTGAGCGCTTGTTTTTGAAGTATCCTGGCATAAGGACGGCCTTATTTTGCGCGTGGCAAAACAAAAGAGTGTAGTTTGGAGATGCGGGGCATCGATCCCCGTACCTCTCACATGCTAAGCGAGCGCTCTACCATCTGAGCTACATCCCCATGTGGTGGACAGCACAGAAACTTTTGGTATGAGAAACTAAAAGTAATGCATTCATGCCTTGGTACTGTTTTATATGCAAGTAATGTTCCAATTGTCAACCTTCAGCACTTCAAAAGCCTGTTGAAAGCTTCGATTGAATTTCATGCAGAGCAAAGCTCTTTTTATAACTGCACATACGAGAGCAAAAGCTAGTTTCTATTTTCAATTTTTACAATGTTAACTATTTTTTTATAAAACTTAATACGCAATCAGAAAATATGGTATTTAAAAGTCTATGGCTGCTCTCTAAAGATGGCTAATTCTAGGGTCCTATTTCGCAGTGTTTTTTTAACTTAAACTCAAATTTAACATGGGGCATTTTAATATATTAATTAATACTTTATTGTGTATTTTAACAATGAAGTGCATAAATTAAGCATCCATCACAACTTCAGCATTCATTGTAATATCCGCAGATAGTTCAAGAAACAAACTGTTTTCTTTATTACTCTTACTAAAAAGTCATTTAACATACGCTTTTCAGCACACTTTCACCCTTTTCCTTTTTCTTCGTGTAATTAAATGTTACTTTATGTTTTCTACAAAATGTTACTTTTCTACAAATACTTTGCATGGCTTTTTTGCTTGCTCTTATTAAAAGCAAGAAAACACTTGTCTGCCACAGTTGAAAATTACCTCAAGCTGTTGCACGTCATCCCCCTCTTCTCTTCCACATACAAGAGAACAATGATATTATTTTAAGAAGACGGTACAGCATGTAAACGCATTACAACGCGTAAGCAACAATTAGTTTGCTTACAAGTCCCCTTCCCCTCGACATGCTATCCAGCGACAAAAATGGTGCCTTACCTGACAGCGTAAAGAGTTAAATGTTCTCATGTTTATGGCAATCATAAAACTCAATGATCTACAAAATTAATGCGCACATAGCTTTACACGAAATGTTTGCACGTTGAAGATTTATTTTGAAAATACAACTCCGAGCAAATACCTCGAAAATGTTAGAAACAGGCACTGAGTAGCACCAGAATCGAAACGAGAACCGAGAATCGAACCTTATTCGTTTTGTGAAAACAGATTCGGTATAAATCCTTATATTTGAAATATCATGAAAGAGGAGTTGAAATTAGATGTATAATTTTGTACAGTTGTATTATAATCGGAATAAGAATCGATTTATTTAAAATCTAACAGAACCACAATTGGAATTGGAATCGTTTGTTATCAGATTTCGGGTAACGTTATATTATTTAAATTGAACTTTATTTGAGTTTCAATTCCTGCCAAATCCATCAGCTCCTTTAATAGAAAATAAAAAATTGTCTTGAATTGAAGGAACAATACGCAGTTGTCATTAATAAGCTTATAATTCAGTATCCGAATAGATAATGTAATCCACATGCATCCTGGTTAATAATAAAATTATTGTTAAATCTAAAGATTCAAGTAAAAATATTAATATTTAACGCGAACGTTTTTAGCATCAGATTCAAAACCGATTATACATTTATTTCGGCTTTAGTATTTGCTTTTAAGTCCACAAAATTTGCATGAGCAACTCAGAATCGGTATCAAACATTTTTTTAAACCACTGACAAAATTTTTGTCGGTTTTTGTCCCTGCTTATAATTACACGAAGTTGTCGTTTACGCGGTTTTGCTGCATCTTAAACTTTTTACTTTCATTGTCATTTAAGTTGACACTTAAGACAACAATTTACTTTTCCTTTTACTTAGTTACTTTGTTGGCAAAATATTTGCTAAGAACTTTAAAGTGCTGCTACACCAAAAATACGAAAGTGCCTCTGAGTGCGCGCCGCTCTTTCGTCTTTTTAATAACTTTTGTAGTCACGTATTTGCTGAGACTTTTTTAATTGACTCTGGATGCGTTACACAGTCAGACAAGCCGGCAGCAAGTTCATTAGGTAGCCTATAATGTTTCTTTTTGTTGAAGAGTGGAAGTATTTTTTGCAAAAATTCAAAAATCACATTCTTTCTGAGGTGTAAGAAAGCGACTGCTGCTGTGTGCTCATTTTGACAATGTCACATTTGCGTGTTTCCGGCACAAATTGGCTCTTTTCCAGAGACCAACAAATAACAGCGAAATTGTCCAAAGAATCCTTTCGCACTCAGCACGACATAAATTCATGAAGTTCTTCGCATACGCACGTTTCTTGCATATTAATTTTTGTGCGATCCTGCTGTAGATTTATGTGTGTTGGTGTATGTGTGGAAAAGTTTACTTTAGTTCATTACCTTCTTCAGAAAAATTTGCTATGTTATGTTAAGCCAATGAACAAGTTACCCCGCCTCAGAGAATGTGGAGTAGATATCGTATATGAGAAAGTGCAAACATTTCAAATATTTGTTTCATATCAAGGAAATGAGACTATTGGTTCTCTTTTGAATTTCATACGAAACCGAAAACTAAAATTCGCACGAAGTAGCGAGTAGAATTCTATGTAAGTAACTCAATTGAATCAATTCGGGATAAAAAAGTTGCTATTGCAGAGGTGTTTATAAAAATTTGTTCTTATGTGGGAATTATTTGTTACATTTGTTAAAATTCTAATTGTAACTTGTTTTCCAAAAATATTTCTCTGGCCAAAGGGATTCTGTTCTGCTTTATGTTCATATTGAAATATTGTTTTAAGACTAACAAAGAAAGTATTTTTCAACTATCAAAAAACCTTCTAAACCTTATTTACTTCTGTAAAAAATGAAGAGAGGTTTTTATTTTGCCCGGTACATTGATTTCGAAATCCCGGAATTTCGTTGCAGCAATCCCGGAATCTACAGGACTGTAAATAAGATTGGTAGACCTTATTACGATGCGAGTAAATCTGCTTTGAAATTTCCATTTGAACCCCTAAGGATCTGCATTAGAAAAAATGCTGAATTTTCTTCAAAGCGTGTTTTTCTTATATTAAACCATCGTACATCTTTTATCTACTGAACTGCAGGAAAAACATTTTTTGAATTTCCAATTGTATTTCAAAGTGCCATAAAATATTTATCGCTCCCATGATTAATGAAGGCGTTAAGTCTGCGGCAAGAAATGTGCCCTGTAAATCAGAAGTCACACGCAAAGTTGACTTGGCTATATGACAGCAGGCAACTTTTGAAGTTTGCTAAAACTTTTACGCATACAATTTTCAAATCTGCACTGAGACGACATTCGAAAGTAAAATGATGGCGCACGGCAAGGCAGGCACGCGCGCTACACCTTTGTTTAGGCAATTAATTCAGGGCAACATTTTTAATTAGTTTCTCGAGGCGTTGGCAAAAAAGTCTTGCGGTTGTATATTTTAGCATTTCTTCCCCGCACTGCTGCTGCTAATGCCACTTTGTGTAGAGGTTATAAATTTTAAATCTGTTAAATTAATCCCGCTTTTTTTACGTGCCTGTCCCGGCTGTTCTTTGTTTTGGAGGTGTACCGTAGGCGCAGCCAATTTGCTTGTTTGTACAAAAGTGGCGCGTAAAATATGCCAGGAATTTACAAGTTTTGCAGCACGTTCGCTGATTACATTAATTATTCCTTTATTGTTGTTTGTTTGCAGGGCGTAAAAAAATGAAACAAATGCTTTTTCTTAGCAAAGAGTGGAATGTTTTCATAATGACAGTGCGTTTTGTTCAGCGGTCAAAAATAATGTAAATACGGCAGTGGAAAAAAAATGGATTTCTGGAGATGCGGGGCATCGATCCCCGTACCTCTCACATGCTAAGCGAGCGCTCTACCATCTGAGCTACATCCCCACTTAAGCAAATGTTCAAAAATATAGCATATGCCGATAGTTGTGCAGTGCTAAAAATAAGACCTAATAGTAACAAAAAATGTCTGTCAAAGAGTTTATTGTCTCTTTTAAGCCAAGTGTACTCGAATAATCAATGTTACCTTTCAATTGTCATGCAACACACACACATACCAAGACAAGATGTGCATCGTAATGTTAATTTATTTTACGCTTTTGTATGGCTCTTTTCTTTTCAGCCCTGGATTCGTGCGACGTTATCCAAACTCATATCGAGGCAGAAACTACAATCCTTATTACCGCGGCAAGGTGAGCGAGCAGAAACCATTGAGTACATTTGCACAGTGGTGTTCGACTAAAACAGAGCAAGTCTCTATTACGCACGTTTTTTTAAAAAGTTCAGTTAAAGATATGATTTGAAATGACACTGCCTTATTCGATTTGTACAATAAAATTAAATATATCGTGACCAAATTTTCAGAAGAGGCTTATAAACGGCACATTCATACGTTCAGTTGAAAGAACTATAAAACTTTTTTAAGATCCACTTCTAAGATACTTTTACTATTGCTCTTATTTGATCACACACCACTGTATTTGTATCTTTCGCACAGGAAACTAATATCATTTCTACAAATACAATAACTTTTCAGGGCAATCGTAATAATTTTTACACAAACTATCAAGATAATTCATGTTTCCAGTACGGCTATTACGACCATCCAACCAACGGCTATTACAGTGAATCGCTTTATTGGGCGAATTCATTCGGAGGTAACAATGCAACGCATTTTCAACGTGGCACGTTTCAGCAAAACGCCAACTATCATATGCTAAATGATGCACAAAAGTTACAGAAAGACGACACTAATCCAAGGAATGCTATTACTGAAAATGTAACAAATGAAACTCAACTTGTAGGCGCTTCAAAGAAATGCACCAACCCATTAACACGTCGAGTGTATAAAAACACTAAAGCCTTACCAAAAGGAAATAATCCAACAGTAGCTCAGAAATTTACCGAAACAGCAGCCAAGCTCAAGCTAGATACTTCCAAAACCAACAAGGATAAGCCTAATAACGGAAACAAGAAAGTTGCTGTAGAAAGTGCTGCAGTCCCATCCACAGCCACTCTAAGCTCAATAGCAATAGCAACTAACCAGCAGCAGAATACAGCAAC